>JANITW010000002.1:6103985-6120899 GCA_027564335.1 Erythroxylum williamsii | reverse complement strand
TCATGTATGCATGTACAGTAATTTCATGTGCACAAATGATACTGTGTACCAATCCTATTATGCATGAACAGTCCTAATTCATCCCAATTCATCTCTTCCTATGCCAAATTTACTATTTTACCCTTCCTGTCGAGGGTGGGATGTTACATCGGGAATGTATGGAGTGCTCAAGGATGGTCTTAACGTTTCCAAGGCTTTGTCTTTGGCTTTCATGGTGGCTATTTCAAGGTGGAGTACGTCAATTTAAGTAGCCATCTCTTCTTGTGTGAGTTGTGGCTTGGGTTGATTAGGTTTGGACATGGCTTATGGGAGATGTAACATGTCTCTGATACTAAAATGATGGCGTATGTGGTGTTAACCAATGCCAAACAGGTTTGGTAAATCAGGTTCTGAATGTGGAATGGGTTTCTAGGAAGATGGATCTGGAATTTGAAGTTATAGCCTCGATGAAAGTTGAGGTCTATGTGTCTAGTTTCTGGAAAGGTATGGTTCGTTTGAAATGGATGAGTGGTTTGATAGTTATGTCGTTTTTAGCAGCAAATGGTTTGGTTGGGTGTTGAAATGGAAGCTGTTGTGGAAATGGGGAATTTGGATGGGTTGCGTTTGGATTTTGGAAAAGACATCAAAATGAAAGTTGTAGAGGAGATGATGACGAACAACTTTATTTTAACCTGAAGTTGATTTGGTGAATGGTTTTTAAGATAATTGGAACAGATAGAAAGTGATGTTTGGCGGTGAGATGGAGTAAAACAAAGTATCAATTAATAATTTTCGAAAAATTATCAAACCTAAGTGATTGTTTTTGAAAAACAAACAAACCCAATAGAAACTTCTGCCAAGGATATAAACTTATGTTTGAATTAAATGTATCTCTTCTTAGTTTCATCCCTCTTCATAAAGGAACAAAGCTAGCTATTGAAGGAAGGCACAAGGGCAGCTTCCTCATGTCCTAGTTATAAGCCATTAAAACAGAAAATTAAATTCAATCACAACTGAACATTAACTCTATTTATGAAAACATAACTTAAATAGAAAATTAAAGGTTATCGCAAGCTAAAAGTCACAAAGTCAATAAGTCAACAATGTCATGTTCTTCAAGAGTTGTTGGTCAACCTCCTTCTTGATGTTATGGGCTTTGGTCACTCTTTATAAACACAAGCTTTGACTTCACCAAAAGGATTTAGTAAGGCTTGGAATTGCAGAAAATTATTGAGTCCAAATTCCTCTTCTCCAAATATTATAGTCATGAGTTATGGAGGGTCTCCTAAGCCCATTGCTTCCATGTCTTCTATTGCTTGCTTGGATGGTCCTCCATTACTTATTAAACTTTTCAATCATAGCATCATTTATGGTACAATTATCAACTGTTAAGGTGAATAATTTGGTGTCGATCTTCTAATATGTCAAATTGTCTCCAAATATGATTGTCAAACTTTCACCTGTATATGGTACCAATACATAAATGAACCTACCATATACAAATTTGGCCAACATTAATCATAACATAATCAAAATATGATAACAATATTAAATAGTATAAATTACTCCAAATGTTTATTGCATAGAGTTTAGTCATTAATTGTTAATATGTCATCAATGTCATATAACTCTTCCTTTAGTTATTAGCTACCCACATGTTAATTGTCATGTAACCTATCATTCAATATTAGACAATGTTCTCAAATTTTCTTGTTTTTTTTAATCTTTATATATCTTCATAATGTCCTTAAATATATTCCGAGTTGGAATCCTAAAGGTCAGTTGTAATAAGTTACAAAATATCCTAAATCTTTTAATATCAACTACAAATAGGGTATGTTTATCATTGATTACCATAAAGCAATAAAAATCTTGATTTGTTGTTGTCATAAGATGTTTCAGTCATTTCATTATTTCCTCTCATTTAAGTTGTGGGTAAAAATGTTTGACCTTCTGATACGATCTTCTTTCTGTTACACAAATCTACATGCCTCTTTAAATGAGATTTCTCCTTTTTAAACTCCTAACCAACACCTTGTGATAATACTTACAATTGACTTTTTCTACTATTTTCATTGATCTAGTCTTATTGAAGTAATTCCAAACTTGACTTTAACAAGACTCGATCTTATTAAGGTGCTAAACTTCACTTTAATCCAGTTTATTTTTCAATAGACTCATACTTCTAACTTCACTTAGGATGGGATTAAAAGTTTATGCTTTTATCTTCAATACTGAATTACAACTCTCCTCTAAAGAAATTTGCTAATCCATATGAAGCAATCAGCATATTTATATGTATGCTATTTATAGTCATAATTGATAATTCATAAATATGAGAGGGAACATGATGTCATAAATTATAATAATATTATTTAAAGTTTATCGGTGACTTACAAAATCAATTACACACATCGTGTAATTCATTGTGAAGTTTTTGTGCAGACTTACGCAGTCACTTATATGAACATGTATGTTAGCCCCAGATGGCAAAATCTCAAAAAATTTTATATTTCAAAAAGTCAATCTTCAATTAAAAGATTTAAAACCAGAATATGACTAAGAAATTTTACCTTGGTGGATGGGTTGTGAAGAAGGAAAAAAAGACGACAATTAGGTGGCTGAGAAGTAGGGTCGTAGGGTGGTGCAACAAAGGGTCGGTGAGAGGGAGTGCGAAGAATGGAAGAGGAAGGAGAAGGATGCAGACGAAGACGACGAGAGGGAATATAGCATGATAGACCGGTTTGAGAGAGAGAGAAAAAGAGAGACTTAAGTCTGAAAGTAAGGGAAGAAAGCAACTCGGGAATGGGAAAAAAGGTAGGAAAAAACAACACAGATTAACCTAAACTAAAATAACACTATTTGACCTCTTAAGAAGTGAAAAAGTTTAGCCTAAAACAAATTAAAAATAAAATGATGTCGTTTAAATTATAAAACTTGTCAGGCCTCAAGCCGAACTCGAGTCACTGACTCGAGGCTAAACATATTTTTACTATTAGATTCTGAAAACTAATCAGTCTAATCTAATTTGTCAACTTTAGACCGAGCTAAGCTCATGCCTAAATGTCATCCCCTAATTTCCACTAAGATTAGTGAAGTCGCGTTAAGTTACTAAAGGCTTAGGGCTTTTAGGCCACCAGTCACGAGGGGCTAAAAATTAAAAAGGAAAGAGAAAGAAAAAGTAGCTTAATTATCCACTCGAATATGCCAAAAGCACCTCTCTCTTTATTCCCTACAACTCACCACGTTTTAATCTTCCAACTTCTACCAATTTCGAAACCAACCGAGTCCTATGTTTTCTCTGTCGGTCTTCTCTAAATTTTCACCAAAGCCTTATTTCTGTTAAACGTGTCCGAATAAACAAGATTTGTCCAAACACTGCACGAACTCTTACACTCTCTACGTTCATTACGGTACCTTAATTCCGGGAAGAATCTACACATCTCCTATGGTTCCTTGTACTTTCACGTGTTTTCGATCTTTTACTTTCACGTACACTACACATCCGTGCTTACGCTAATTGTGTTAGGGTGTCCGATAATATCCAACGGCTAAGAACATATCCACGTGTTCGGGTATGTTTTTAAGACTCGATCGAATATTATATGCCACACGATGTGAATTTGGACTCTCTCTCTAACATGGAAGACCAAAATTACTTGTAAATTCAGAGTCCCTTCAAAAAGTACCATATTAATTTGTGCTTCTTATTCCTCTCTTTGTAGTTTGTTTGCCCTCTCAATCTTTATGCCAACTGAGATACCAAATAGATCTCTTCTATTAAGTGTTTTGATGGCTAAACCCTTTCTCAATTCAAAAACGTTGCCTTGTCGATTCCTTCAGTTTAAATTTGCCGTCTTTTTGTTATCAGATTCACATAATTTTCAGGTTCTCAGTCAACGTTTTCTCCATTTTTGACACAACTCAAGGATTATTTTAGTTGCTGACCGATGGGTAAACGTAAGTTCTTTCGATTCTTTTTTGTTTTTCTGCTTTTCGATTCTGATTTTGTATTCTTTTTTGTTTTGTTAATCGTAATGATGCTTTGGTTGTTGAATCTGGTAAAGAAACGATCTTTTTTTATTGGGTTGTTTCCAAGGTTCGGATTTGTTATCGGGCTTCTGCTTAATTTAGGTTTTTCGATTTTTGTAAACATGAAACACATGAACACCGGAAAAGAAAGCGTTTCTTTTTTTGTCAGGGAAGAGTTTACAGCTTTTCTGATGGCTGGGTTGGTTGGAATTTGGCAGGTAATTCACAACGTAAGCATGCTGCGATGTTGGATAGCGATGACGATAATAGTAGCGAGTCTTCTTCATCGACTATCCGTTCCGACCACACATGGGCGTTGGAATCTGAAACTAAAATCGTTAAAGCTACTAGGCTGGATGAAGCTCTAGATGCTTTATTTGAGAAAAGGTTGGCAGTAATATTAAGCTTTGATTAGTTTGGTTTGACGTTTTGATAAAGAGGAACATATGTTAATTATGCTTATATCTTCACTTGTGTGTTATGTTGATTGTTTCTTGTTTTTTGGATTTAGGGGCTCCACTAGAGAGAATGCTTTGGCTGCAATTATAGAGGCTTTCTGTGCAAACTTGCAGCATCAATTCGTGGAAAATAAGTAAGTGTTCCTTGGTATTTGTTTGCAGGATTTCAAACTTTTAAGAGTTTCTGGAAACTGTTAATAGTTACTAGTTGACAAGAACGAACTGCTGGCTGTTTAGGGAACTTTAATTGTTTTTTTGACTTTGTTTTAAGGAGCGTATGGTTTAGTTTTGTAATTGGTTGGATGTGTTTTTCCGTTATGTTGTTTTGATATTTTAACTTATTATGTTGACATGAAGTTACTGAGATATGTATTGAGATATTGCTTGTTTTATGTGTCATCAGATTTGCCACTTTGCTTTATCAATGCCTTAATTCTATCAAGAAGGGGTCTGCCAAAGAGGTTGCCCTGGCATCAAAAGTTATTGGTTAGGCTTTGACACACTCCGACACATCTTTTCTCCACATTTTACCATCTTGTTCTTAATGTGCGTTGTCTGTAACTTCCAGGATTGTTGGCGTTGACGGTTGGTTGTGGTGATAATGCACATGAAATATTGGAACAGTCAGTTACTCCTATTTCCCAAGCACTTAAAAGTGGGTCTGAATCATCAAAAGTTGCGGTACGTATGGCATAAGAGGCTTTGTAGTTGAGAAGTTGAGAACTTTTTTTATTAATTTATTGATTGTTCTATGTTATTGGGTTATGGCTGTAGTTACTGGAGTGTTTAGCTATTGTCACTTTTGTTGGTGGGATTGATCCAGCAGAAACAGAACAATCAATGAATATCATATGGCAGTTTGTTCATCCTAAGCTGGTACCCAATGTACGTATCTGTTTCCGACTATTGTTTGTAATATTATCATTTTGGTTCTGGATTTTAGTTTTTGAATCTTCATTCTACATCTCCTTCTTCACCTTCATACCCTATTGCTACTTTTGATGTGTTTGTCTGTTTACCAAGTCTATTTGACGAATCTCGAACAAGAGAAAATTTTTATTGGTTCAGTTAATACTAAGCATTGATTTCTTTGTTTTCTTACTGATCGTCCCGAGAACTAATTCTTTATGAAATTTAACTAACAGGTGGTTGCTGTCAAACCTTCTGCAGCTGTAATAGCTGCAGGTGTTTCTTCCTGGGCATTTCTGTTGACATCGCTAGAAGGGTGGAAGCGTAATCCTAAAGACTGGCAGGAGTAAGCAGAATGCTTGGTTTATTTCTTTAAATGGATTGGTTTTGGCCTCTAACTGAAAAAGCGGTAGTAAATATTAGTGCAATTTTTTTCTTTATATTATTAGCAAATGAAAATTTCTGCTTTAAATTCAAATCCAAGTATTCTTCATGAAATCTTAGTGGATAGTTAATTGTTACAATTTGCTGGGAATGGAAGGTGGTTTTTATAGTATCTCGAACAAGTATCTTATATGTGCTAGGCCACTCAAATAGATTTAAGGACTTACGAATTCTGGTAATTGGTGCAGATCGATTTCTTATTTATCTAGCCTGTTAGATAAGAATGACCGATCTGTCCGTATGGCTGCTGGTGAATCGTTGGCTCTAATTTTTGAGATGGGAAGTCTAGAGGAATTTGCTGCTGGAGCTAACTGTTCTGCCGACTCATCGGTCCAGGAAGGAAACAAAGGCTTTTCTCATGTAGTAGGATTGCGATCAAAAATCTTAAACCAAGTTAGAAACCTTTCTGCAGAGGCTGGTGGAAAGGGATCAACCAAAAAAGATCTTAATAGTCAGCGTAACTTATTCAAGGACATCTTGGAGTTTCTCGAGGTATTTACTGGTTTCCTTCAAAGATATTATGATATCTGCACTGCCTCTATAACGATGTTGCCTTCTCTATTCTTAGGATGGTTATTACCCTGAAAATTCTATCAAGATTGGTGGGGATACTTTGCAAACGTCAAAATGGTACAAATTAATACAGGTAATTCTTAGTCCAACTTTTTCTTTAATTTGGTTACAATTGTTCATGTTGTCTTGGTTTGTTTAGACTTCAGGGCACTTATATTTGAATTCTTTTAACAGTTGAACTTTTTCAAGCACTACCTTGGAGGTGGATTTGTGAAGCACATGCTGGTTTGTTTTCTTTTATTTCCCTCCTGTTTCCATAAATTCGAAATAACACAGATTTCACCTGCTTGGATATTTAAGCATATTAAGATCGATTTTTACATAGGGCAATGAATTCCTCCACGATGTCCTCGAGTTTGCACCATTGGACAAAAAGCATCTTCAAGGTTCCGAGCGCATTATGTCACGTGTCGAAAAGGTCAGCGACCCTCTTATCCTAGTTCTCATATACTATAATGTATAGGCAAATTTGATTTCGAGGATGATTATTCCCCCTCTTAATTTTTCTCTATGCTTATTCCTCATGTTCTAATTATGTGCTGTATTTCGGATTGCGAGCTGGTTGTCTTTGGTCAGTAGATCTCGTTAATAAATTCATGTTTATAACAATTCAAATGAACGAATTTGTGACTTTACATGCATCTATAGGAGTGATTTGTTTATATGAATCAGTAGATCGATGTGCGTGTGTAATTTAAAATTTTGTTGGCTATGTTTGTTGTCCTACTTTGGAATATACTTTTTTTAACAAAAGTTTGGTTCCTTGAAGATTTAAGAAACATAAGCCTAATTTAGAATGAAATTTAAGAATGTTTCATCTTCATGCCTATAAATTAGAGAGCATTTCTTGAGAGGAATTATAGATGTGTATCTGTCCATACTGAAAATAATTGTTTTGGCTAAAAATAACAAAAATTATTACATTCAAATTGTAATCAACAACTAGTAGTTGTGATTGTATATCCCAATATTTAATTCAATTTTGATTTGGTGACTATGGGTTGAGGTTCATATTTGCTGAATTATATGGATCTTGTAATAGTTGAAAACCAATGAAGTTGGTTTGCTACATATATGTGTAAGATAACATATGATTTTAATAAATAAAAATAAACGTTTAAACTTAAAAAGATAATGTAATTTATATACCTAAAACGTACTATCTTGAAATTTCTAAAAAATATTGCAATAAGTTCTAATTTGATAAGTGAAAGTTTTGTTAATGTTTTGATATGTAATATCATTTTGATAAAATTTCAACTGCTAAAAAATTTACATAAAAGTTTTTCAGTGTTATATAAATTATTTAAAATCTTGAATCTCATTGAAAATTTTATAAATAAAATGATACAAGAGAGGTACAGGGTATGAACTCCTTTCTAAAACTAAAGGCTCAGGTATTACTTGATTGATGAATAAAATCAAGTGGATTCTAGTGAGGTTTTCTATAAAGTATGAATAAGATGGACCATTTATCTATACAAGCATGAGGTAAATCAGCAGCTATACCTCATGTTCAAAGACATTATGACTTGTGAGCACATGATAAAGTTCACTAGTTATGTTCACTCAGGATCTTACGTTCATCCACTTAAAGTTTAACGGAACAAACATCCGCCCTCCGGTTATTATGCGTCAAAAAGCAAGTATTGTTAAGGTTTGTGAAATATCTAATAATCATCTTTCCCTTAATGTTTTGACATGTTAGGTTATTTGTGATCTAGTTGTGATGAGAATTTGTGTAGGTTTGTGGTCTAGTTGTGATAAGAATTTGTGTTCTGATATGTATTTTCCGGTGAATGTTACATTCATTCTGATCATAATTTGGTTCACTCCTGTTACAGAGAATGTACTATTCACCTAATTCAGCTGTCAACAAAGCCAGGACTCAGTTTCTCAACAAGCAGCGAATGATATCTGAGGTTGGTTGCACTAATCATTGAATGGATTTTCCTTGTCATTCCACTTATGGGTGTTAATTTCGTGCTCGTAACGATATTTCTACATGGTGCATTGTACGGATCCTGTACATCATGAGCTTCCTTTATAGACACATCGTTTGACTAATTGTTATCCCATTTTCAGGGAAGGAATGAGGGCCACTTTGCAGTCAACAGTGAAGAATAGAGAAATTTGATGGAGAAAACCAATGGCCAAACGTCCTCATTTATAAGGTTTTCTGGGGAATTTCTTCATTTTTAGGTTTAGATGTCTTCATTCTGTTTGTAAACTGGACCAACATGTGAAAAGGAAGCAATTTCTTTGTTGGTGTATTGATTCATGACTCGAGCGATGTTTTCTTGAGACCACTGTAAAACATGGCTTATCCATTTGTTGGTTACTCTTTGGTACTTGTGTGAATTTTTTCAGAGAGATCAAATACAATAAGATTATTGCAAAATGTTAAATGATCAATACCTTGATGTATTTAAATATTATTCAGTACGGCATTCATATCTTTGGTAATGATATATCTTTTTTAACATTTTAATATTACAAAGAATTGTAAAGAAGAACAAATAGTCTTTTACCCCAAATATCTGAATACAATATGATTCTAAGAGAAGGTTGAAGCTTAACTGGATGCAATATAACTGAAATGCATCTCCATTTGAAATTCATTAAGACCATCTGAAGAAAAAATTAAGCGAAATATGAAATGTCATAGACATAGGTCAAGTCGGTGTGTCAAAAAGTGAACTTTTGGCTCTAGTTATAAGATACTATCGGCATTTGTGCTCTAATTCCCTCCATTTCTCAAAAAAAAGACAAGTCTATCCACAGTGGCCGCTGGAAATCTAGTCAAACTATATGCTTAAAAAACAAAAATATGTATTTTGTGATTCCAAGAAGCTCATAAAAATTGCTCATGTGAACATATGACAATCCTGTAAAGTGTTCATTAATGGTTCCAGTATCCCTTTCACGAGAATCTAGAACTTGACAATCCTGCCATGTGTTTACTCATAGCTCTGTCCTTCCTGTAATGACCATTGCCCCTGCCTCTTCTGCCTCTTCCTCTTGCGTTTCCTGCATTTCCTCTCCCATCCATCTCTGAACCATCGGATTGGTTATCTTGCTCTTCCTGTCCTTCCCTCAGCTTTCCTCTCCCTCCTCTCCTTCCCCTGCCTCTAGGATTCTGCGCAATGTCCCTTTCTTTCTTCTCAGGTTCATCGGATTGGTTTTCACGTTCCTGGTATTCAGCCAACTTATTGACAGCACCCAGTGGAATGTTACCACCTCTACCAAGACCATATATCAGTTCCCCCTGTGCTTGAGTAACAAGCGAAGCTTCGATCGAATTTGCAACTGCAACTGAACCAGCCACCTTGTAGCTATAGTTCTTTCCATCCTTGACATAATACTGTGGTTTCTTTCTGGATCCCCACTTTCCATCTGATGGAGACTGAGTGGGATTTTCCCTTTCAGTACCTAAAGGTTTCTCTAAATTAGAGATGATTCTGTCACTTGATATTTCATGATCTTCGAGCCCTGAGTCCCCAACACTCAGACCCAAGTCATCAAAAGAATCATCATACTCGTCTTCATATTCATATAGTGATACCAGGGCAGCAGTCTTAGCCAAGTCCTTGCTATCTCTGTTATCAAGGGCATAGTGATCTGGCATGTCACTAGACTTTCTAACGAACCTTCCAACTGCAGACGAGTTTGAACCGGAATCACCAGAATAATGCAAGGTTTGTTTTTCTCTAGCTACTATTAGATCAGCAGAATGAACGGCTGCTGATGTAGATTCAATCAACTTTCCTTTTCCTTTATCCTTTGTACCAATAGTTGTACCTAACTTGGGAGTTGGCATTGTTTCTAACGTAGTATCCAAGCGACTTAGATCTTCGTGAAGAGTTCCCTCCAGGATCCGCTGAATAACATCCTCTGGATTCTGGTTGTACACTTCTAGACAGGCAGCCAAGAAGCCCATACCATAATCAGGAAACAGATCCCTTATTTGACTAATTCTGGACTCCACTATAGCAGCATTTTCATCCATCTCCAGACTTTTGTCCACAACTGGGGCTGGCCCTACATGATGCTCTTTGATATTGCTCTTCAGAGAATAATTCATCAACCGAGACAAGTACTGGTTCTGTTCATCATCTATCAATATCCATCCTGCATAGATAAACAAACATTAAAACATGAGTAACTCAACATCAAATCGAAGATGAAGCATAAAGAAGAGTAGATAGTTCCTAAACATTTGAGGATCGGGCATCATTGCCTGAATAACTCTCAGTTCAGATAGCGCTATGCTTTAGAAAATGCCGAGTAAGCACCTACCATCATTTTGTAAATTTTGAAGGATGTCCATTAAATGATAATTCTTATCAAGGTTCTGAAGAAACATTTGCCCTGTCGCATTCCCCGGCTCATAAGGTGATGATCCACTGATCTCCCGAAGTGTCTGAATTAATATATCTGCTCTAATGACAGGATCCTCTACTTTAGCTGGAAACATCTTTGCAACAGCTGGAGTTGGAAAACAATTTTCATGTAGTTCCTTCTTTAAATAGCAAGCATCCAATAATTTCCAACCAAATTTGACTATTCTTGCCGATAAAATCTTCAAGCTAACAGTTGCATTAGATAGCATCTCATCGTCTCTACCCATCGAGATGATTTGAAACCCCTGCTGTAAGTATGGAAATAATGTATCATGCAATTTTGCAAGAGTGGTCAGTATTTCCTTGTTCCCATCACTGCACAGGCAAGATTAGTTTCCATCAAAAGAAGGCATATTTTCTTAAATTTTAAGATGCGTAAGATAAAGAATCCAATAGCAGAGATCTAGTACAGCTTTATTTTAACATCATTATTAGCAAAGACATCAATTAGGAAGACCAATTTCCAACAGATTAAATGGCTCAGCAAAAAACATTAATCATGAGAAATCATCACTTCCAACTGCCCAATGGCCAAGGGCCAAAAAAAAAAAAACAAAATTTAAACAAAAAGAAAACTTGAAAGAGGCAATTACTAATAATGCCAGGGTTGGAGATAGACAAATTAAAGCTCATAGATTTAAGTACCTTAACTCAATGGGACATGCAAAGGCCACAGCTGCCAGTTTGTAAGCATTAACGAAAGCATCCATGGAGACAACAGCATCATTTATGAAATCCATCACCTGAAATAAGGGACAACGTCATCAACCTCTAAGGGATTATAAGATAAAAATGGTGAACTGGCCACTGTTCCACCAATTTAGTCTTCTAGAATTCTAATCTTCTAGAATTCTAACTTTCAAGGTTAAAAGAGTAGCATCCAGTTTCATTCACAAACTTCAAATTGACATTTGTCCTTCATATTATATTCACTCAGGTGCTACTACGTCTTGTTATCCTTCCAGCGGAATTATCAGAAATCGCGAATTAGTTCTAGATCTTTGAACGAATAGTTTTAGTGTAGAGATGAATGAAAAATGTAAAGGCAAAGTTGCAAAAGCAACAGCTGCAATGAAAAATGATGTGAGAAGAAAATTGAAATATTCACCTCTAAGAAATCCAAAGAAAGTTGCCGTAATTCCTGGCCTTCGCCACTTCCAGATGAAAATAGAACCTGTTCATCATCAGCCAGAAAATGGTCAGTGGTTTAAATAATATGAGTATCCATGACTTCTGTTTCTCATGATAATATACGAAGGTTTAAATAAAAAATGCTTCAAAACAAAGTATGAACCATTACCCTTGCCATTACATTCCACATATTTAGCAAAACAAGACTAATCTCCTTCATAATTTAGCAGGCAATAAAACCTTCCATGAACTAAACAGAATACCTCAAGGGACGATATGCACCGCTGATGCATTGTGTCAATGATGCCCAGGAAATGAGATGTTACAGCAAATAGGTTATCATGGATTCCAGGGTGAGCTCTCAAAGCATTTTGGACCTGGAGCAAAAGATCAATATGCCGCAGACTGTGAGAAAAAAAAAGTGGGTGAAACAGGGGGCATTTAACTTTGTTTTATGACATGAAAGATGTCAAGGCTGCACGCAGAAATTTATGGCATTCACCTCATATCATATGGCCTCATAAATTTTCACATAACATCCATTGAATGAGGTGACTAACGAGCAGCTCAAACAGCATGAAAGAAAAAGGTTTTTCTCTCATGACCATACATCAAAGTTGGGAAATTTCAGGGGAAGAGTTCCCCTAAATGGAAGAAGTTTACCAGCGATTTGGTCAATTCCTCATTTTCATGACCGTATATGGCACATATATCCAACAGCATAGGCAAATCAAGCAACTTTCTTTCCTGCAGAAGGACTACATACAGAACTAGTGAACAAATTGCATAAGAGAAATAACATATCAGCATCAACAAAAGTATTATAGTGTTGTATGATCAAATACACTTTTTTAACTTGATGAAAATAAGAAGACCCACCTGCATGATCTTTAGAACTAAGGGAATCAACAGTACGAGCACCTGGATCCCTATTGGATGATCTAGAACATAAAATGAGAAGAAATCAAGGATTTGAACGTGAATGATGTAGAACTAAGCAGAAGAGTGGTGGTAGGAAAATCACGTACATGCGATATAATAGCATAAAAACACGACGAGCCAAATCAAGGTCTCCAACGATGACGCCTGCTACTATACCCTTAGCTCCTCGATGAGGAAAATCGTACCATCTATTCCTATATTTTAGGAAGCTTTCCACAAACTCATGCAAGGAGTTGTCACTAGCCACTAGAATAAAAACATAAGATGGAATTTTACCAATTGTGTTTCTGACACATAAAATCCAATAAACAGGAAACTAAACCCACCTTCTCTCCAGAACTCCCTAGGGCTCAGCTTGAGCAACCACGACAACTGTCTATTCAAAAGATCCACGACCAGCTGGGACTCGATCGGATCCAATCCTCCTTCATTGGCACCAAGACCCGCCGCCACAGCCTCATCCTGCGGCAAGTACTTGACGAAATTTCCGCCGCCGCCGTCGCCGGATGCGGGAACATCGGATTGCTGGGAAAGGGATTTTCTAAGAGAATTAGAGAGAGTGGGGTTGGTGTTAGGGTTTTGGTGTTTGGGGACAAATTTGCTGTACGTTTGTGGGTCGTTACTGCTGCCGCTGCTGCTACCACCACTCCGTTGTTGATGTTGGTTCCTGTTGTTGTGCGAGTAACGGCGCGACATGATAGACTACACCAAGGAAGAGACACGAGGATCACTAAATGGAACAATTATGTCACCGCGCAACAGCAATAAGAGAAACGAGTCGTTGGTTGTAATAAAATACAAATTTTCCAGTAAATGAATCTTTTCCAATTAAACAGTGAATTTAAATTTCCCTATTTATACATATCACAACAAGACACGACATTGACATTTAAAAATTCGTATGCATATTAAACCAAAAATAAACTCACAAGTAATCAAGAAGACGATTCTTGATCTCAAGAGCTCAGAAAGCAAATTTTTAGGATAGGGAAAGAAAATCCAGAGGAAACCTATTGAACAGATCTTGTATGGTTTAAACAATGAAGTAACATCTTTATCAGAAAACTCGTGCTTACGCTCAGTAAAGATCTCTTGAAGCTCGCACTTTCAATTACTTCTGAACAATATTGGAGCCTTTGAAGAAGCAGCACTACGGGTGTCAGGTACACTCAAAATAGACGCCTTGACGGTCTCAAATGCAACAATGTTACAATCCTCCCTACTGTTAACGACGACCAAGCTGAAGCTGTAGTTAAAGCACGTCGCCGGGAACGCATTTTGGAATTTAATTTCATTTGAAAATCAGCAAATACGGACAGAAATGAATGGAACAGAACAATCATACCTCTAGAAGCAGTCATGAAAGACACATAAGCTTGGCGCGTGTCTTCTCGAGAGACGCTTTGTAAGCCTCGTAGACGGTTTCAGTCTCATCTTTGTTTTTCCGTCTTGGAAGAACGAGTTCAATTAGGGTTCTCATTGATTGTGAATGGATCTCATAGAGCATTAGCCTCTTCGGTGGTTGCTCCTCCGCCAGCTGATGCCTCGAGAACGGAAACAGTCGCTGAGTTGGTTTGGCGGGGATTAACCGCTCCACAGCTTAAGATTACGATTTTAGCCTCTATAGACTATAGTAGCCCAGCTTTTAGGGCTTGTTTCAGTGGATGAGTGGTGGGTTGGCCCGTGGGTTTGTTTTTAGCTGAAACCTCCGGTTCTCCATAACTTTACTAAAATATTTAAATTTTAAATTTATTACAAAAATAGTGTTATCGTTATTAACGTGACTGATTTCGTGCTAATTTGTTTCAACTTTTGAAAGGTGAATAAGTACTTTTTTTTTATCGCAAAATTTATTTTTAAGAAAAATGAATATTTGGTTGTAAAATTCAACACTTTTCTTATAAAAATGACTTTTTTGAAAGTTAAAATACAGCTTTTTGATAAGCTCACATTTGAAGTTTTTTTTTAAATTTCTATAGGTTTTTCAGATCAATTAGTGAGCATGTTTTTAGTCCTCTTTATCATTATGTTTTTATACATAATTTTCACAATACTCACAAACACATGTCTACATTTATTTTGAGATTTATATAATATTATTTGATTTTTTAAATATGTTTTAATATTTATTTTTTATATTAGTTTTACTTATATTATAATTCATATAAAAGATTTGGTTAGATATATTTTTATTTATGTTTTATATAGTTTAAAATTATATAATAATTAATATATAGTCCTTTGCATATTATTTAATATATTTTAAATCATTTTTATATGCATAAATAAATTTTATTACAAAATCAAATATAGTTAAAATTAAAATTGCTTTTTATTTTTATGTTACCAAACAATCTATTGTATGAAGCTCTTTCAAAAAAGCTTTTTTTAATAATAGTCAAACAATCAACTGACTTCTAAAAAAAAACTCTTTTTAGAAAAGCTTTACTGACAAAAGCTCTACTAATAAAAATTTTACTAATATAAGCACATTCAAATAGGTAATTAGACTCCTATTAAAAAACCCTTAGCTTTAACTTTAATCCCCAACCAAGCTCCTCCTTCCAACTCCAACATGAATTCCATGAAATAGAATCAATTGTAGCTCAAGCTAAGAAAAAGAGCCTATCTACAATCAACAAAAGAAGAAATTGGTCTCAGTTTGTTACTGAGACTACAGCCAACTAAAAGCTAAAATACATTACCATGATAGATCCTTAATTAGTCTTCGAGCTTGGCATTAGTATCGATCGAACTCGGCCTTAAAAATTTATCTTTAGGCCCAGATCTGGTTCAAAGCTTGATCAATCCTAAGGCTTTCGTGCTTAGATAGCTCAAAAACCTAATCAAGTACAGGTCAAACCAGATTAATTTCTTTCTATTTTTAATTTAAAATTTAAAGACAACATTACTTTAAGTAAAATGACGTTGTTCAACTAGGCATATTTGGGCTATAAGTCGGGTCAAGCTTGTTGAGCAAGTTTACTTATATAAAACCCTCAATTTTCTACAAATGCACACATCAGAAGTGTAGTAGTTGAGGTGTTGGTCTCATGAGGACATTGCTAAATTTATTGAATCCTAACTTTGTATAAGGTTTTAAAAAGTGGCAAAAATGAAACTAAAACTAATCAGAAAATTAAACAACTAAATATGGATTGATTGAAATGGAAATTCTAAATTAACATAAGTAGATCAAAATAGAGCACAATCATTTAAAAATTGAGATATCATAACAAGACAAGATTAAAAATTATGAGAAGATGGGATTTATCTATCATCCTTTGCTACCGTAATCAATTTTGATGTAATTGGTATCTATCCTAGATCTCTGAAGGGTTGATTATTCTTTCTCAAAGATCTAATCATTAAACCCTAATTAATAACCCCTAATTGAATATGAAAATTCGATCTTGCAATTTCTCAATTAATAAAAATAGCTTATATCTCTAATTAGTTCTTAAGCAATTTACTAGACAACTAAGTCCTCACACAAGATCTCTCTTCGTACAATTACGATTTGATATTTACATGTGTTGGATTGCCTATGGCCCGAGTATTCTCAATACGCAACGGAAAAGACCATAAAATAACAATAAGTATAACCGAAAACTATAGCATGTATGAAAATACCTTTTGACACAGATTTTCTTTTTCAGATTCGTAGACACTATAATGCGCGAATATCCTCTACCGACCATACAAGGGTGAACGATCCGGGTAGCGGCTCGTGTGTGCTAACACGTTCAAAAACCCTTTCGAATGTCACACAGTTTTTCTCTCGAAAGGTGGCTAGGGTTTTTGTCTCTTATGTCTAATGAGACATAAGTTTATCTATTTATAGAAAAAACCCTAATTCTTATTCCTTATAGGAATGAGAACTTCATAATCCGAATCTCATTAGAATTATTGAAGCCTAATAAGTTTCGGCCTATATTATATCTCATATAATAAAAACCTGACAACTTATTTCAATCTAGCCCAATAAATATATCCACATATATTTATTCAATGCCTAATAAATTAGGCCCAAGAGAATAAGC
>JANITW010000002.1:6046460-6063879 GCA_027564335.1 Erythroxylum williamsii | reverse complement strand
GACCGTAATAAATGAATCCAGAGAAAAGGGGGTTAGAGTTAGAAGAAATAATTGGTATTAGAAAAAATTATTGAGATTATATTAGATACTATGCATTTATTAGCTTATATTTCATCGTAAATCTTCTAAATTAGAGGTTTCTTATTTTTATTATTTAAAATAAAATAGAAAGTAACACGAAGCCTTCCGTTTTTATTCCATTCCGTTCAATTCTATTATAAGACTCTTAACTAAATGATGGAAGTGTGTTACGTTCTATTCCGTTTTATTACCAACTCCTCAATTAAACAAAACCTTAGTTGGTTCGATTTGGACCGAAGCATAACATATATGTTGGCAATTATGTTTTCCAGAAGACAATTTGAAGAGGAACTTGAACACCATAGCTAAACAAGAGAAGCATGAGTATTCCCACCACACGACAGATATCTACTCCAAATGTAATAAGCAACTTGGTCACCTAACTCGCTTACCATTCTGTTGTGTAACGTGTGCACTGATTGTACGGGTTCCTGCACCAAAGTAGTTTCTTCGTTGGTACAAAACGGGTCTGTCTGTATTTTGATTTTTCAATCAGTCCTAGTCTTCTCTTCACTTCACTAGAAGAACCTGGGCCTAACCCGATCCGAATTTCCCTTAACAGCACAGAGTCTGACTAAACTGTCCTTGAAAGTTTCTATCTCCTTTCTTTGACCGACTTTTAGATGAAAGGGTCAGAGTCGCTCTTGGCCACCAAGAAACCTCACAAACCCACCCCAGGTGTATATAAAACGTGCTCCACTCACTCCCCTTTATTTTAACACTTTCTTTAAACAAAGATTTTTCACAGCACCACCTCTTACTTTCTCTCCACTTGTCACGCAACTTCCTCTCTTCTCGTCTATTGCCTCCAATATAAAACACCCTCTTCACACCTCAGTTCACATACTCAACATAGCCCAAGCAAGTCTCTTGTCCTCTCTCTTTCTCCCCGTGTGCCTCAATTCTTTCAATTTCCTACTGGTTTTTGCAGTTCTATTTCACTTTCTTGTCTAAGTTCAGATCAGATATGGCACTAGAAGCTCTGAACTCCCCTACCCCTCAGTACGTTCAAGGTGAGTCCTCATGGACCAAGCGCAAGCGTTCAAAGCGCTCTCGTTTTGATGTCCAACAGCCTACGGAAGAGGAGTACTTAGCTCTCTGCCTCATTATGCTTGCTCGCGGCGGCAACTCTGCGTCAACTTCCTCGTCCTCCTCGCCACCCCACCACCTCCACAACTCCCCCATTCTGGCTCTTCCGACAACGTCCTCGGAGCAGCAGAAGGTTAGCTACAAGTGTACTATATGTAACAAGGAGTTTCCTTCTTATCAAGCTCTCGGTGGTCACAAGGCCAGTCACCGGAAAAACGCAGGAGGAGGCAGTGAAGAGCACCAGTCAAGTTCCACCGCCACTACCACAACCTCCGCCACCGTATTAAACGGAAGCGGTAGGATCCACGAGTGTTCTATTTGCCACAAGACTTTTCCGACCGGACAGGCCTTGGGTGGACACAAGAGGCGTCACTACGACGGTGGGGCAGCGGCAGCGGAGAAGAGTGGAGGGACGTCAGCTGCCTCTGAAGTTGTTGGGTCTACCAACAGCCATCCAAGTCAAAGTCTCACCGTCAGCCACCGTGGGTTTGATCTTAACCTCCCTGTCTACCCGGAGTTCGGATCGGGTTTGTTCGTCTCCAGTGAGGACGAGGTTATGAGTCCGCTGCCAGCAAAAAAGCCGCGGCTTTTGACGACACCGAAGATCGAAGTTGCTTAAAAGTAGTCAGATTTAGGAACACTTTCCAGGATTCTTTTAGGGATATCAAATCTCTAGGCAGCTAATTTATTTATCGTCCGTTTTTTCTTTAGAAATTTATGTGTTCCTTAGAATTTTATGCGATTCCAAATTCTGTGTACAGTTGCTCTTGTTATGTTGGATACTAAGATTCAATTAATTTGTTATTATCATTTATTTTCAAAGATTTATGTTAAAATCCATTCATCGCTACCTCGTAAGTTATCACCTTCCTCATCATAAATGCCTTGGAAATAAGTAAAGAATAAGATTCAGTCTAAAATGGCATGTAGGAACTGATGAAGAAGAAGAAGAAGAGGTCAACTATACCCAATAAGGCGGCGTAAACTATGAGAAAGAAAAGCAAGAGAGTGATTTTTTTGGTTCAGAAACCGAACAAGAGATTGACGGTTAGCCAATGATTTAACGTCTGTATGCTGTCTCTTATTTGTTTTCCTTTTCAAAAAAACCAAATTAAGGATAAGCGCACACTGCTTTCGACATTTTTTTTTTGTTTTTTGTGTAGCCTATCATATATTTTAAGAAGTTTTTATGGAAAGATGTCTTTAAGTCATCCTCTTCTAGATTAATCCTCGTTTGCACCGGATCAATCCGTAAGGAGTAAAGTACTAGCTAAATAGATTTTTTATTCTCAGAATTCGAACTCGAAAATTCTAATTAAGAGATGAGAGTATTGAATTACTGGCACCAGATTATTTGGTTTGCTTTCGACATTTTGAGTTTCGATGTTCCAAACTATTCGGAGGGTGGGAGTACCCGTTTTGATCACTTCTTACTTCTCACAGTCTACTTCGTGGCAGGAAGACGCGCACGTCTTTTATGTTTTTTCACATAGGAATTAAGATGGAATCAAATCTAAAACAGGATCCCATATTCAATTGAAAAAAAAGTAAAATAATTCCAAAAAATCTTAGGAGAGTTAATTTCCTGGCAACCACGTCTGTGAGTTTAGGTAAACATTAATGGCTCCATCATGTCTTGATCTGGCACATCAACACTATATATGTTTATAAATAAGACGAGCTTTGATTAGCCAAAGTGTCAAGTACATTTGGGCAAACTATATAAATGAATCCATGTGTTAAAAGAAGTCGGCTAGCACTTGGTAAGCGAACAATCAGCATCAGCGTTTGGCCAAGTAAACTGATCTACAGGGTTTGAACACCGATCCCAATTATAGAATCAATGCATCTTTTTACTTGTGACAAAGTTCAAAGCATAAACTTTCTGACAATTCGAAGGTTACTTCTATACCTGGGAAAAACATAGTATCGGATTCCAAAAGGCACATACAACAGATTCGCGAGGAGTAAGTATCGAAGTTGCCAAGTTGGTGGTCAGCGTTTAATAGGAATTGCGTGTGGGGCAGATCCTTGAAACTAAGTATATGTTTTTATATTTCACGAAACTTCAAGGATGGATTTATCACAAACATTTGTCAGACAAGCGAACAGGAAGAAAACTTCCATGAAGTCCGCTTGAGTTGTGCGGCGAAGTTTAAACAGTTTGAAACCGCGTGAAGTCTCGAGAGGCGGAGTCAACTTTTATCTCAAGTAGTTAGTACTACTAATCTCGTCTTCGTCTTCTCCGTGATAAAGGGTGCCATAGAATAGGACAGCTGATTAAGAGTTACAGGAATTTACTACATGAATAAGGAAGAGTGACCCACACGAGCTCTTGAAAAGAAGTTCTGGTTAGCATTATGAATTATTAATTAGTTGGCGAAATGGAATCTAGCTAAGGATTGCATAACCCTGCATTGATTATGGCATGACTCATGCCTTAGTATTATTAACCTGGTGGTGCAGATAAACAGAAGCTTCAATGCTTATCCAGACTACCAAGCATCACGCGAGTAGATGATCAATTTGACACTTCATGTACGTATCATCTGAACGCATACCTTTCTTCTTTTGCTTTTTGATTAAAGAATAATAAAGGGAAAATCTTTGTTTAGATTAATAAATAGGTATTAAAGTTTTGCATGAGAAAGTATAAAAAGGAAAATCAAGTCAACAAGTGCCAAATAGATATGTAAACTTAGAAGCTTCCTCCATTGTTGCCAGGTTCTTTGCATCGATTGACCGTACGGCATATTCTATTTTGGTAGGCTGGCTGAGAAATGTTAAAAAGAGAAAAAAAAACAATACAAAATATTAAAAAAAAGGCCTACATCCATCCGTTCCCATATGGGCTTCTTTAAATTTATTTTTTCTGGGCCTGGAGCCTTAAACCGGTCTATGGGCTAGTTTGTTGATCCAAGTGTTAGTAACGCTATAATTGTGAATACTTTTATCATTTTTTTAAGGAACAAATTTTCTGTATTCTTATCTAATATCCTCTGTCCTCTTTTAATTTCAATAATTCAATTTAATTATTACATTGAATGATTGAGATCAAAAGAATACTGAATAAATAGGGAATAAGGATCTATGGGCTAGTTTGTTGATCAAAGGAGGATTGAAGTAAGCATAAAGTGTATTATTTATGTTTGAGCATGACGTTTGAAGAATCTGGCTAATGGATTAACAAGATGCTCTTTTAATTGTCTCCCACTAAATTGTCTTATCTGGCGTTTATGGACGCTATTTTTACACCAAAACCTCGTAATTGACATGATCCACAATTTACCCTCACCAGAACCAGAATAATTACAAGAACAAAAGCAGACCACCAATTCACTCTCATTGTCCGGCGTCACCCTCCACTAGTAATGGGTCTTCGTAACTGTACTAGAATGGTATCAAAAATAGATATAAGAAAAATAAATAAAAGTGGTAGTGAGTGCCCACAACATATCCAACGCCCACTATTAATCAACTACCTTAATCCTACGGTTAACGGGCAGTAGAAGAACCAGCGACGCCAAAACTCGGAGCCGCACGTGCCCAAGGTCTGGAAGATATTCGACAAAGCTGTCACCTGGGGCTCACTTTAAACCTCCGTCAAATAAATTCAGACCGTTCGATGCGAAATCTTTATCTTAACTACGGTCACAATCTAACCAAACTGCACGTCCTCTTTTACCCTCCTCGTGCCCTTCTTATATCGTATCGTTGCCATTCTTCGGTGCTCACTTCTGCTTCCTTTTTTTTTTTTTTCCACTTGCTCACTTCCCTAAGAAAAGGCCGTTTCTTTATGTTGTTCTTAATTGGTTTTCAACTATTTAGGAGATCAAACGGTGGAGATGAGCTGCAATGGGTGCAGAGTTCTGCGAAAGGGATGCAGGGAAAGATGCATCCTGCGGTCGTGCCTGCACTGGATCAGCTCTCCTGAAGCTCAAGCAAACGCCACCTTGTTTCTTGCCAAATTCTTCGGTCGTAGCGATCTTATGTCGCTCATCTCCGGTGTCCCCGAACCTCAACGACCAGGTACTACGTTGGTTGACGTCTGCCTTTTGTCCGTCGGTGTGCAATCGCGTAAAGTTTGTGTCTTTTTGAAATGCTTTAAGCTTTTTCTGTTTCTTTGTTTTTGTAGCATTGTTTCAATCCCTGTTGTTTGAGGCTTGTGGGAGAACGGTGAATCCTGTGAACGGATCCGTAGGGCTGTTGTGGAGCGGGAATTGGCAAGTGTGTCAGGCGGCGGTGGAGACAGTTCTGGCAGGAGGAACTCTGCGGCCGTTGACTGGGATTGACACCGGAAGATACGCACCAAATTACGATGAATCGTCAGAAAGCTTCTCGAACATGCATGACGTGTGGTCTCCGTCAAAGCCGTCGATGAGGCTCGTCTTAAAGCCGAACCAAAGTCAGGGTTTTGTTCCGAGACCTGCTTTAGACACAAAGTGGATAGCAGGTAGAAGTGGAAAGTCGCATAAACGGGGAAGAGATGCGATGTCGTTTCGGTCGGGAGAATCGGACACGACGAGCTTGGGAATCAACGGAGGCGCTAGAAAGAAACTTTTAAACCTTTTCGTTTAAAATTTTATAGAGAAAAGGGAAAGAGATTAGAGGGGTTATATGTAACAAATAACAATGTAATTGTGAAATGTAAGACCGGAAATTTTAGTCCGGCGAAGTTTTAGTTAACCAGGGCAGGAGTGGAGTGTTTCTTTGGTCGAGGAATTGGGCACGGGACCCTCCAACGGAAGTGGATTCCACGGCACCATAACACTAAGATATGAAACAAACATGTTGGGTTTTTGGATTTTAATTTCTATTTTTGATTATAAATATAATTATTTTTTTATTGTTGTTAATGACTAAATATTAGATAAATTTAAAAATAAATCAATGTTATGACTTAATTAAGTAAATAATTTATTTTGATATATAATTATATAATAATGGTAGGTCTTTAAATAATTAATAAAATTAATCATTTATTAATTTAAAATTACATGTTTAAATCACGAAAATAATCTTTTTGTAGAAATATAAAAGTAAGACTGCGTATCCTCGCACATTTGCAAATAAGGGAGTCTTGTATATTGAGTATGTTGACTTTATATTATATATACAAATTATTAATAAAAGATTTAGTATATTTTATTCAAATAAATAATTTAATAAATAAAATTATTAATAAAATAATATTTTATTATTAAAATTAATTTAGTCTAGAATTTGTATATTTTAAGATATTTTAAAGTATATTTATTAAATAATTATTGAATTAGAAATATTTTTATTTTTAACATAAAATTTAGAGTAATTATAAAATTATAATAAAATAAATAATTTAATCATATTAATCATAATTCTTATTAGTAATTAAATATTTAATTGATAAGAAAATAAAAATAAAATTGAAAGAATAAAAATTTAAGAAAATGAAAGAGACACAAATAAAGTAGAAATTACTTAATAATATTATTCCTACGAAGAAAATCCATTCGGCCTCACCACGTCCTTTAGCATATGCTGTGGAGCCCGTGATTACCGTCACCAAAGTATCCGCCACTCGTTCTATTGGCGGTGGTGGTGATGTGAAACCGTCTCCCTGAGTTGAAAGACCCCAGCACGTACCCCCCAGACTGGACGGAGATAACAAAGCGATACAGTAGAAAGAGCAAAAGTTGGAAGATACAGGGGCTTAAAATCAAATAAAAGAACCTAATTTTGCAATTTTAAAAATTTAAAATTTTGATGAATAAAAATATTCTTTTTCATTCACATTTTAAAATTTTAATTTTATTCAAAATTTGACAACTTAATATCATTTGAACTTTTTAAAATTTAAAATTTTTATTTTATTAGTTTAATATTCGAGCTAATTTTTAAAATATTACCAATTAAACAATCAGTTATTAGTAGTTATTTACAATTAATTTTATTTAATTAATATTTTAATTTTAATTTAACCATTTATGATAACATTAATCATAAATAAATTACTAATAATTAAATAATTATTTTACAAAATATTTCGCAAAACAAAAACGACTTTAGTGATTTTACCATGCCAAGTGGAACGGTGGAAGCTAATATAGGTACAGCAAGATGACCTTTAATTTAAGATAAGCATAACATGAAACACACGTGCAAAGGGTTAAGACAATTCACCTTGCATCATACGAAAGGAATCAAAAACAAAAGGACAGGGGGGAAAAAAAGAGCAAAAGATAAGGTTGATTGACATCACAAATTTCTATTCGATGATTCTCTCACCATTTCCATTTCTCAAATACATTTCAACGGACCACATAGTCCTGTCCAGAATACAAACGGTAAAATGTAACGATAGATTTAAGGAAACACATCCTCTTCAACTTCATAACTTCAACTTTTCTATATCATTAGGTTGACATCAGTATTTTAGTCCAACTAATTCAGTTCAAATCCGAACCCAAATATCAACCCTATACACACCACGAATACATCAATTTCATAAAAACAAAAGAAAAGAAGAGGTGGCGGCAACATAATGGTCAGATGTTATAAGCCGTGCCTTCTTTTATCAAGACAGACAAATACAAGATTGCTGTCAAAAGAGAAAAAATTTTGTGAAGAAAAAGAAATTATGTGAAGCATCACTCTCACATATTTACAAATACTTTGGCTATTCCCTACAGATAAAAGTATCACTCTATACAATCTAACAAACCTACACGGAATCATCATTTTCTTGGCTTGTATAAGAAAAGCCGCCACCTACCACGCCTCAGTATTTTCATGTCTCAAGTAATCATTTGGTGAATCCAATTCTTATTACCTCTGATCATTTAGACCCCAGGAAAAAAGAAGTTTTCTGTTGACGTTAGCATTAGCGATTTCAATCAATGGGTATCAGCTTTACACTTTAGGTACACGATTTAGTTGCAAAATATGTGTTTGCAGGCTGCAATCCTTTACCTGCACAAAATAAAGAAATTTTCAGACACGTTCATAAACAGAAAATTGGATTATTTGTTTTCCTAAGAATAAGACGAGTCCTGAGAACAAAAACAGAACTACAAATTGTAACTGCAAGTAAGCAGAACGCAAAGTTACCTGCAAGGCTGCCACTACCGACAAGAGATCTTTGCACTGACCAAGCAAGGTACGCTCCTTTGAAGTCGCATTTGCGAGTTCAGCGACCATGGAATTAACTTCTCCTACCTATCAATGGCAGATGATATTAGCTGTAAAGAATAGTAATGAAAATACCCTTGATTATTCGTGGTGGGAATGAATGATAAAGAAGAACCGAACCTAATGTTAAAATGGGTAACTGAAAGCAAAAGACGAGAAACCCATTCACCATAAAGTGAAAAGGGAAAATAGCAACAAGAAAGAAGAAACTTCACATAAAGAGAAGCAGTGACCTAAGCTAATGCACATTCGTGGAAGAGGAAATTTCTGATCAAAAAATGGAGAAGTAACTTATAAACTTGGGGAAAAAAAAAAGAAATGCAAGGTAATAACTTTAAAACGATAAGATTTGAAGCCTGAATCTAAATGGGATTTGTTACGCCTGAAAAAATGCAACACCCAAATGACTAGTCTTCCACACTAATCGGAATAATCTGACTTGGCTGAATAATAATGGACCTTGTTAAGTCAAGTGATGAGAGTACGCAGAAGCTTTTTACACCTAGTTAACAGTATTATAATACAGAAGTTTTTCAGAAATCAGAGCCAAATGTATGCAAAGTGTCACCTCAACTCTACTGGTCCCTTATTACAATCAGTAAACAAACATTTATTTGCTACACCGCAACTTATATTAACCTATCAGCACAATGGGAAATAATGCAACTTTGAAACTGAAAATTTCCCAACACTATCCCACTACTGTGTCGGACCATTAAGAGAGGGGAAAAGACAAGGACCAGTTGAAAACAACTTAAAAGAATAGGGGCAGAGAAAGCACCTTAATTGACAAGAAGCGTATTGAAGAAGCCATTGCTTGCATCACATCAACTGCTGAACAAATAGCATCTTTTATATTGTGAACATCAGCCTGTAGAAGTAAAGAAGTAAAATAAAAATCATCAGGCCCACTTTAAACCATTGAGTTTTCCATGAAAAATCAAAAAAATGGAAAATTGACACAAACCCTTGCACCACCGACAACAGGTAACCGGAGAGTGCTAGCACGTAAAGCTTCGGTAGCCCCTGATAAGGAACGAGAATAATCCTGGTCCATGAGCTCCAATTCTTCTAAATATGTCATCTTCAATAAGCAAATACAGTAAGTAATATTTAGCAGTCATGGAGATAACAGCAAAAAGGTGAGAAAAATCTATTCAGGAACAAGCACACACTCGAGTAAAGTTAAATCCAAAAGAGTTAAACTGGCTCCTAAAAAAATAGAACAAGAAAGGATGCCTTAAAAAACAAAGGGATAAGTTCAAGAGAATGAAATTTCTCAAATACAATTCAAGTCAACACTGAAACATAAACAAAATGCAGCAACATATCTTACCTGTCCCTTAAGGATGGAAATTAACTTCAAATTTTGCCTCAACCATTGCAACTCCATTTGCTTTGTTCTAACAGATTCTCGCAATTTCGAGATTGTTACATGTGCACCATACATGCTTTTCTGATACATAACACAAAAATATTAGAACAGAAGTTTCAGTCACATATTTGACAGGCTAAATTAACAATAACAAATTAGTAACATATTAACCAAGATGCCAAAAAAGTTATTAGTAAAGATTGCTTTATAAAGAAGAAAAGTATACCCGGATGTTCCAAGACTAAAATTTTCAAATTCCTATCCAATTCCCCCAAACCCCAACCCTGTTTGTCATAACACCTAAAACACTAAGCACGAAAATTTCAAACAATTTGATACCACAAGTCCCGACGCAGAGCCTCAATTTCTGCTCTTAGAGCAGCATCAAGGAGTTGAACTGACAGCGTGGAGGTAAAGACACTCAACCTCTTAGTTCTGATCCAATTGGCATCATCCTAGGTCTCATGAATTGGCAGCATAGTCACCATAGCTACTTCTCCAGCATCACTTGCTCAAGCATACAACTATCTACTACAAAAAAGGTTCATCTGCCTTGCCAAAAGCCTGTTTAATGTTGCTGCACTAAATGTCCACTTGAACAAGGCAAATACTGTAGGATGAGAGAATAAGGGGCAAATATTTTTAATCAGCAAGGAATCACAGTATTACTCCACCTTGCCCATTAACAAATTGAGCCAGTACTAGTCAAACAAATGTGTTGATCCTTCAACTCCAGAGTAACATATGTTGTTAGATAGAGAGGAATTTTTTGCTACTAGGTGTTGAACTTTCTGACCTATCGATTCTTCTGCATTTCCAACCTGAGTCTTCAATCTTAAGATTTTCCAAGATGTCCAAAAAGCACCTCAATTTACAGCACAAATTTCCCTAGGACCACAATGTTCTTGCTTGTCCATAATTCAACTAGGAAATCTATAGTCCAAATTTTTAATTGTTTCATTAATAGTCAGAGTGAAAGAGTCATATAAACAGCTAGCAAACATATACATATGCCAGAGACAGACAAATAAATCAAAAGGATAATAATATTGATGAAAACAACTCCAACACAGTAGAACCATGAAAATATCAATCTCAGTAGGACAGTAGCCATACCTCTGCAGTCAGTCTTTGAACATATAGAGAAGCATCAGCTCTAGCATTGATAAACCGCCATTGCAACAACCGATTATACAAGATCCTCAACAAGTGCACCTCAACAATCCGATTCTCCCCAATCTTCCCTCTCCTAATATCCGCAGCAAAACTCAAAATTGATGGTGAACTGTTCAAATTACTCATGTTAGCACCAACCACAGCTCCCACCGCATTCCTCATCCTTGAAGGGCTCATGGCCCTCATCACAGACATTGCAGGCGTACTGACCTTACTCGGCGACGCAGTACGCATAGCTCCACCACGAATAGGAGACAACTGCCCCCTGCTATTGACTACTCCCTTCGGCGAAGATACTGGACTATCAATTCCAATTCTCTTCGGTGGTATAACTCTAGGTGCAGCAGGTCCTTTCAGTCCATTATTCTTAACCGGCGATCCAGCTTCAGTCTGCCGCCGGATTTTTTTGCTATTCTGTTGAAAGAACCTCGCCGCAATAATAGTACCTCGCAATTCACGCTGTGCTTGACCACCAACACCACCATTGCTACTGTTACTCTCAGTAGTACTTCCAGAAGATACGCTCTCTGTATCCGACGCTGTAGACCCACATTGTACATTGGATCCGTTAACATCAACTGGCTTCTTCGTATTAGAATCAGAGCTCAATCTGCTCTCAATTGAGGACCTATAACCAAGCATAGCGCCCTGCAATGATCTAACAACACTGGTACTCACTTCAGATCCAATTAATCTCTTCTTATCATCAGTAAAATCCACACTCCGACTCATCGACTCCGCTTGCCGCAACCTGCCAGGCCATCGCTGCTGCTCCGCCGGCCTCAAATTCTCCGCCTGATCAGCTCCACCTCCGTTCGCCGGCGTAGTCGTTTTTCTCCTCTCCGGCGTAGCCTTTCTCAAACTAACCTGTGAAGAAGCTGGCCTCGCTTTACTCACTTGAAGCGAGAAAGACTCTCCTTGAAACGACACCGACAAACTTCTCGTGGAGGTAACCAACAGCTTGTTAGCATTCGACAGTTGGGAACTATTACCATTCACAGTCTTCAAATCGTACAAGTTACAACGCGGCGTCGATGGTCGCCTCCTTTCCACTGATAAAGACCGTTTGACGGTGGAGGGAGTGGCGAGAGACGAATTCGTCGTGGCCGTTGTTCTCGAAATAAACGGCGAGGGGCATCGTTTGGAGGCCGAAGAAGTAGAAGAAGATGATGATGATGAATAGGACATGTATCGAGAAGCGACTTCCCTGGATGTTGTCCGTCGAGGAGCATTGTCCTGGTCGGACGGCAACAGAGGCCGTCGCGTAAGGTTTTGATTCGACGTGGTTTTGGTGTTCAACGGAGTGGACACAGCAGCTACCATTATGGAAACAGAAGCTCAGAAATGAAATTCATCTCTCGCTCTCCTAAAACCCTAACTCCACTCTCGCAAGAGCAACAACAACAACTTCGATTTATATACGAGGAGGAGCAGATACCTGCAACTCGTGAGGGAGAGAGATTGACGGCGAAAATTGACCGTTACGGGGTTACCGGCGAGAGGGGGGACTTTGACGAGGGGGAGGAAGTTTAAGGCGTAACTTTGGAGCATAACTGTCGTACTAGGAGAGAGCCACCTTGTATACGGGCCATTAATTAATTAATAATTAAATTTCAATTTTAATCTAAAATTGCAAAAGTTTTGGAGGAGAGGAGGTCACGTGTGAGGGTATGTTCGGGAAATTGTGGACACGTGGAGGGGAATAAGTGGGGTTTAAATTCCACGTTATTTAAGAAATAGCATGAAAAGGAGGACCGAGACCGAGTAATGGCAGTCCAATGCTTCGGTTACGTGAATGAATCTTCTTCGGAAAGACGTTACGCCAACGGAACTGGAATTTTATTTATTAATAATAAATCTCATTTTCTTTTATTTTTCCTTGCCAACAACAGCATAAATTCAAAAGGACTGTAAGAAGACAAAGGAGGTCTTGATGATCCTATTGATGATACTCTAGCTCCTGGATAAGGTTTCTTGATCGGATTAATTACGGACGTCTCACTTCTAGCATTAATGTGAGAATTGGAGCTACTTGAAAACCTAGAGCTTGATGAGAATCTGATGCTAAGCAAAGGAAGGCTAGCGATCAATCATCAGCTAAACAATCAAGTATATGAAGACTCCTTGTACGCAGACGTGTACAGGCTACATAGGAACCTGAAGAATTTTGGAATTCCAGGTTTACCTCCTCTAGGACTCTTGGATGGAGTCTTAGAGGATTAGGATTAGTCCGACTAATTCAAAATATCTAATGAAAAAAAAGGACCGTAAGAAAAGGAACATTCGCTGCTCATTGATTGCCCTTTTCAACTTAGTTCTTGCTGAGACGATGATGTTGATGTGATTGGCCACTAATCAGTAATAACCCAAAAGCCTAACTTTTAAGCTCTTCTAAATCTTCCTTTGAGTTTTCGTAACTCAACAACTAATCTTTAAGTTAATCCCAAGTCTTCTTTAGGTTATTTTTTTTCTCTCTCCCCAGTGTGGTATGAAACTTGGACCTAATCTTATCCGCCTGTGTTACCATCATCATCGTTGACCAATCAACTTGGTGAAAATTAACAATTAATATAGGCAAACAATATGCAAATTTTGCCCACATTGACATACTTCATCTTAGTCCAACCACCGTATTGAAAAAGGGGGAGATAAGTTGGTGGCAAAAAGCTAAGAACTTTGATGGCCCTTGTCGTGTTGTTGCCTCTCTGGATTTGCACAGTACACACAATTGGGTAAACAACCATCCCCCTCAACTTTCATATCACATTCTAAGCACTTACAGTAGTGCACAATGACCTCTCAAAGCTGACTGTTGACAATACAGTGTAATACTCTTCCCTGCAACTCCGCAAACATTCCTTTCGACTGGTCACATAAATATGCAGTGTTTCTGGTTTTAATCACACCATCCTTTTTGTTTGTAAACTCCCCAGGTTCCTATCTGGTTTATAGTGTTGTCTAAGATATAATACCATTAACAGAAAGCCTATATCTTGATCAATGGACAATAACACGAATGCTTGCGTGTGAGATCAATGCTTTACATAGGACCACTTGAGACAAAGCTAGTTCCTTCTTTAGCACTCACATAGAAAAAGATCATTGTTCTTTTCTTTCCTGTTACTATCCGCAAGAATGGCACGTTGTCGTTCTTTTGATGGAAAACGAATTAAGATCTGACTTAGATGAAGATTAAGGATTAGACAAATAGTAGATATGTGAAGAAGCTGCCTTCGAAACACGATCAAATCAAGCGATCAGATCACTCGGAATAAAATACATTTGAAGGGTATGCTTACCTGACCAAATGGGTGAGTGAGACTTAAAGAAAACCTGAATCCATCTCAATAAGTACTGTTTCATTGGGCAGTAATCAACTAGTTAAGACCACGTAACCAAAAGACACCTCTTTCTAGGATGCTTCGTCCCATAATGATGCTTTCATTTCTTACACTTACCTTTTGCTTTTACATGGGTTGTCAGCCACTCTCGAGGGAGGGTCCCATGCTTACTCCTCCATGTTCGACAGGAAAAGATGCACAAAGTTGAACGATTTTGATGATGGCTTGGACTTTAAGCCCTATATAGTAATATATGTGTAACAGCTTCCGCAGTTGGTGAATGGCTAGATGCTCTTGGCTGGAAAGGAAGAACAGAACGAAATAGAGAATCCACAACATATTTTATATTTCTAAGTTCTTGAATCTTGCTTATTGTGATCTCCAAGTTTTCAATTCACGTCTTGTCAAGGTAATTTCATTGATACTGCAAGCTTTGAAGAATAGACAAAAATGGTATATTATAATCGGTTAATTTACAAGTTACCGTCCCTCTAGCCAATAGGTGTTAATTTTGGTAAAGATTTGACGTTGGATCTATTTTGAAGACAAGTAAAAACAGAACATGATTAGGTAGCTTTAGACTAGAGACAAATTAGTGAATGACTTTAACCTCGAATGTTAAACTTTGACATCCCAAATAATCCTATACCTAATAAAGTTTCGTCAAGTATATTTATCAAATTTCGGTGCCAATGCTAGTGATCGATGCCAGATGGCCAACGTCGAAGCATGTAACTTTCAGATGTCATTATCCCCAACCCGCTGTCTCCTCTTTTACTCCAAATGCCATGAGCAGGTACGCGGTGGAGCATAATCTCAGTGGATACAGCCTTAGAGATGATGCATAAAAATAGTCGAATAGTTGACTGCAAGCTCCATCTGGGTCCAGGCTGACATCTGCTAATGATCATATAGGCTAATTTGTAAGCAGAGACCGATGACATTAAGTCACATCTTTATCGGGTAATGATCATGATTAGGGAATTGGAAAGTACAATTTGTCTTTTGAGGTAACTAAAACCTTAATTTAGTAATCTTTTCTATGCTTGAGTGCCTGCCATGCATAGCTAGGCAGCCCACGTTAAAAGTTAAGAGCACATGATTTGCTATATCTTTTCCAGCTTGGTCCCATTCCTTTGATCCTACTTTCGACACAGAAGGAAAAGGAAGGGAGTGACAGTGGGGACTAAAAGATGGGTTCAGTTCCCCTTTTCCAATTCTTATATGGCAGAAAAGAGAGAGAACAAGTGATAAAAAGAAGGGAAGAGAGAGCGCAAGAAATTGCGTTAATCAATGGGAGACAGTGAAGTGAGCTTCCAGAACAAGGCAGGCAGATGCATCTTTGTAGGTTCTGGTTTGATGAGGTTGGCGAGCTTTCCTTTATTGTTTATAATCTGTGCTTTCGGCCTTGGTCCTGTGTTTGGTCATCCGTATTGAACCATAAATACGATGGAAATCTAATAAAATTAAGTTAGAAAAGAACAGAAATCGAACGAATGGTGTCTCACATGCAATAAAATTAGACAAGACACAAGAGACGACCAGAGTTTAATTATGCTGAATCTAAACAATGACAAAACGACAACTTTCTATTTCATCCGATGCCAAAAACAAAGTTTTCTGTGGAGTTAGTTACACTAATTTGGTCGGTTATCTAAGCAACTGTCAACTACAACTAGACTTGGGAAAAAGACTATCATCCAATCCAACCTTAAATAAACTCAATTTATCGTAATTTCATTTGATAAGATTTGATAAGCATGTACCGCGGGAAGGAACCAATGTACGGACTACTTGGCCTCACTCACTTTTTCTGCTGGCACAGGGCTACGTTATCTACCGGAACCTCCAGTGACCCTTTTGCCGCTCCTCCTTCGGGACAGCCAAGGCACCCAGTATCGTAGGGTTATTGGCTAGCTAGTTTTCATTTTTCCTTGTACTTTAAAAAAAAGAAATTTATTTCAAAATTAAGCTTAAGTATGAGGTTTTTTTTCAAGTTCCAAGCAAATTTAAGCCCATCGAAACGACCCATTGCCAAGCTTAGCTATTACCTTGGTGAAGAATGACAATGAATCAATTATGCAGAGAATAAAAAGCAGATGAATTTCTTTCAGATACGATTCTCATTTTACAGTAAAAATAACAGAATAGTTTGCGTAGCGATACTTACATACACAGGTACTGTACACAGGACAACAGATAACATGTTAGTTAAGCTATTCCACCATTCCTGGGATGGCTAGTGTTGGAACTGGGGAGGAGATCTTCATCACGGGCTTATTGAGAAAACATATTGGTAGGCTTTAACATCATACTTTAACTTAAAACTTTAAGATATTAAATTTATAGGTCATATCTAGTTATATCTACTTAGTCCTATCTCTTTCTTGTAAGGATTCGATCAAACCTTACTTACCTGTATATGGTCCCTTCTCTTTTTACACGGTCCCTTTCATCATGTCCCGTAACTCTCACATGTATTCTTGTCCCTCACTTCCTCAACCTTCAACTACTGTGATGGAGAGTAGGGTATGAAGGGTTGGTTTTGTTAGAATATATTTTATATATTCTTTATTTAGTTTTGGCATTTTAATTGGACATGGGATTGTTCCTAATGATTTATGTCGATGTGCCTAAATTTGTAATTAGGTCTCCTGTTGAAAGCGGAGAGTGGATTTGATTTGGAAGTAATTACGTTCGAATGTTGGTTGCTTATCCTAGAACATACCTATTTGAAAAGGATTTGGATAAGGCAATTTAAATGAGGTTGCGTGATTAATGTGGATTTGGGAAGATTGTTTTTGGCTGACGTGGAACAAAGGTGCTGTGCAACTTTTGATCGGTGAATTAATTTTTGCTAGGGCATGTGTGATAGGTGTTGGGGTATGGTGCTCTAGGGGCTGCTGCGTTTTCTTAGTGACATCATCTTTTGATTGAGTGATCTTATGTGTAGGGTTTCCTTGGCATGTGTCATGCTTCTTGATTGTTCATGTGATTTTTGAGAAAAATCAGATCTGCTGTTTGTGTGTGTGGGCTGCGCTGATGCTCTTGTGATTCTCATCTTTGCGTGGCTACGGTGAAGAGTAGAGTGCACTGCTGGGTTTATTGGTTGCTGCTCTATTGGTGTTTTAATCTTCTATTGGTGAGCTGATTGAGCATGCGACGTTGGAGATTTTTCTGATCTTGT
>JANITW010000002.1:5979928-5990262 GCA_027564335.1 Erythroxylum williamsii | reverse complement strand
TCCAGAGGCGTCATAGTAACTTGAGCACATCTCCAGAATCATCTCTGCAGCGCCTTTCCAATGCACATGGACTGTGTTGTCCAGTTCTTTTCTCAAGGCAACGCCACTTCTTTTCTTCTGTGAATTGAAGGCATCAACGTGGAGAACAGTACAACTCTGTTTCATTCCCTCCGCGTCCATTTCCAGTTCCTCCACTGCCCAAGAAAGAATTGCCTTCTCAGTCGGGCTGCCTGAAATGTTATATTTAGAAGATGGAGTGGCCCGGTAGACGCTTCCGGTAGTATTCAGAGCAACTCCTTCTCTGATCAACTCAAGAACATGTGGGGAGATTGAGGAAATGCTATGTTCTATGGATTCTCGGCCAAGCCAAAACTTCGTCACTTTCATCAGGTTCATTGTAAGAGTACCTGTTTTATCAGTGCAAATTGTGGTGGCAGAGCCCATGGTCTCACATGCAGAGAGTTTTCTGACCATGGCTTGATCAGCCATCATTCTCTTCATTGAATAGGCAAGAGTTAGTGTGACAGCCAAAGGCAAACCTTCTGGGATTGCAACTACAACGATTGTGATCGCGTCTGCTACAATTCCCACCACAGAATTCAGTATATCACCAGACTTAGTGCTGCTGCCATTGAATTCCTTATTCCCATTCTCATCTTGTGTGTTACCGGTGAAATAGCGGATCAACAAGACCACAAGGACTAAGAAAGCAACCGCCAACCCAACCTTTCCGATCGAAGATGTTAGACCATTTAGACGAATTTGTAGAGGTGTCTCCTCAGTTGTGTCACGGTTGACGTGACTCATCATCTCTCCCCAAGTAGTGTTCATGCCAACTGAAACAACCAGCATCTTTCCATATCCATCAGCCACTTTGGTTCCTGACAACAAGAATGGATTATGGTTGTGATCGATCTCCACGTAATCACTCTCCCCTGTCATGCTTGATTCGTCTATCTGCAAGGAGTGACCATCTATGAACAATCCATCCGCAGGAACTTGGTCTCCAATCTTCAAACAAACGACATCGCCAACAACAAGCTCGAAAATTGAAACTTGCTGTCTTTGTCCTCCCCTCACGACTTCAACTTTTATATTTTCACTGAATTTGGACAACTTGTGGAACTGTTTGTTTTGTCGGTAGTTGGTCACGGCGGAAACAGAAATGACAAGAAATACAGCAAGAAATATGCTGCCACCATCATACCAACCTTCCTTTAAGCCATGCTCTTTGATTCCAAATCCGAGAGAAAATGCCGCACAGACTAATAGAATGGCAATCGTCAGATCTTTAAAAGCCTCCACAACGAACTGGAAGAATCTCTTAGGTGGCGGCTTATTATATGCGTTACAACCGTAAGCGTCCTGCCGACGAGACATGTCTTCATCACCGCCACTGATGCCACCTTGTAGGCCTGTTTGAATGGCAGAAGCCACGTTAGCAACACCCCCAAGTTTTCGAAGTGTATTGTGACTTTTCTTCTTGACAAGTTCGGTGAGAGCTGCTTGAGGAATTCTGAAATGCTCATTGTGTGGATTAACATCGAGTAGAACAAAAGATGAAGGAGGGATCACTTTGTTGGTAGCTTTCTTCTTGGTAGGTGTCTTTTTGGTTAATGAACTAATGGTTATTGAACAATAGATGGCAACAACAACCACTTGCCATCTCTTTTTGGGTTTGCTAATAGTAATAGGGACGTGATCATCTGGGAACACAACAGATGTTCTCCATAAGAGACAATCCATCACTATTCACAACTAGTACAATGAAGAAATTGAAGTATTCGAGTCTGAGACAAACAAAAGCTACGAAGGAAGGATACCAGCTGTTTAATTTAGTGATTCGGATTGTAGATTTGTGTATCGCATCGCGGCTACTTATAGGTGCCTTAAAAGAAGCAACGAGGAAAGTACAACTTAGACACAAAAAAGATACCTTAGGGTAGGAGACAGAGGGATCTTTTGTTGGCCCTTTTTTCAATGTGTGAAATCCTTTGCTCTCGTTAGCATGTTTCAAACTCTGTTTACAGGCGTACGTTAGACACAAAAAAAATGACTTACAGTAGCCGATTTTCAAAACAAACAAAAACAGGAAATTTGTGTTTTCATATTGTTGTTACGCTTTTCTACTTATAAAAATAAAAAAATTTATAATTTAAGTGAGTTGTTTTCATTTTTCTTAATATGCCAATTAATAACTGCAAATGAAATTTGAGGAAATTAATAAGGATTTTGGAGCATTTATTTGAGTAGCTAAAGGTTTGTATGCAAAATTCCGACGAGCCAAGTGAGCATGTGCAGACATAATATGCAACCTTAAAAGATTGCAACAAGTAGGAATTGAGGTAACATAAAATCTACATGCTTAACGGCATAGAAAGCAACAAAAGTCCTCTCGCCACCTAGCCAGTTTGCTTTAGAGCTTCATAATAACAATAAAGAGTAAAAACTGAGACAGTTCCTAAAGCATAAAAAAGAATAATAGGTTAGGTTAGAGTAACTTATAAAGAATTCTAATCTTAATAATCATTCTATTCAATTTTTTTAAGAATCTTAATAATCATTATTTATATATGATTTAATTTCTTATACACTCACCACTCTTTTTTTTTAAAATTTCAATGATAAGTTTTAAACCCATTCTTAAAATTCACATTTAGTTTGAAACTTAATTAACTTCACAGTATTCCTCTTAAATGTTGGACTGTCTTGTTAGTTCTATTAGCCTTTGATTCTGCCACAACTAGGTTGGTGAAAGTTTGTTATGCAAGAATTATCATAAAAGTTTATAATTATACAATATGTATATATATATATATATATATATTCAATTCTAATTATTTAAAAAAAAATAAAAAGTCCAATTTCACGTGCAGAAAACAACCTTTGGTTTTTTGGTTGCTTGAGAAAATGTTTTGGGAAGATTCCATAAAGTTGAGTTCCTTGGTCAAAGCGATAACTATCTCTAGAAAGTGGAAACTGGAAAGTATTAACTCCTTTTGCTTACCTCGCTAATGATCTCTATATATACACCGCTTGACGAAGGAACGAGCTAGGAAGTAACATGAAAGTATGGGGACCGCGTATTTGAAATATAATAACTTATTTAAAATTTAAAATGTATATTAAAAAAAACATATGATTAAATATTTTTATTAAATATTTAACAGCTTTGATCAAATAACTTGGTAAGTTTTTTATATTCATATGTAAATTTAAAGTGACATGGATAAAGTAACATTAGGATGATTAAAAATTTGAGTTATATGATCTAATTAAGTTTATTTTATTTTTAATATCCAAACCAGAATTTATGCATTCATTTTATTAAATTTATTTTCCTTAATTTCCATGAAAATTAACAAATAAGATATTTTCTATAACATATGCATAATACAACATAAGATTGCATTATAAGGTTGTAAGTGCCCAACAAGTAGGAATTGAGGTAACATAAAATTAAAAGCATAGAAAGCAACAAAAGTCCTCTCACCATCTAGTTGGTACTAACTAGCAGGTTAAGTCTGCGTAAATGCGCAGTAAAAATGTAAAGTAAATTTATACGCAGGGTAAATTTTTACGTCATAGTTAAATAATAAATAATATCAAAATGTAATGAAATAAGCATTGGTTGGAAGAATAAATAAGATGAAATGATTTTTTTTGAGATACGTTTAAAATAGTTTACATGTCTACTACCTATATCTGTAGTATAAAGATACCTTAATCTATAAGTTTTTTAATTTGTCTTTCATAAAATTTTCTAGCCTCGAAGTTTACTTCTTTGAGATGGTTGGTCATCTTTATCATTCGACTTGTTTCATACATCTCGATATAGCGAAGTCCATTTGAACTATTGCGTATCTTTTTATTCTGTGTATGGTAGCCCATAAGTAATTCATCTAGCTGATTTTGACGATCATATGTCTCCTTTATGACATTTTTCAAATATCTTTTGTGCTCGAAATTAACTTAGAGCACCATAAATTAACTCCTCCACAGTCCAAGGCGCTGAATTAGGTCACATACTTTTATACTGTAGGCTGGAGCAGCATAAATTAATTTCTTCCACTTAGTATATTAAGTTAATGAACTTTTTTTTTGGTAATTAAGTTAATGAAATTTTTTTTTGCTAATTAAGTTAATGAACTTTTGTCGATTATTCCTTTTTAATTTTAATAACAATAAGCCATGAAAGTTGCCAAAGTTTGAAGGACCTGGCTTTGTTTCTTGAAAGCTTCACTTGGAATTAGAAAATTGCGTATTCAAAAGGAAAAAACTAGAAAAGGATATTGGAAAGACCAACACATTAGAATTAAACAGGACCGAACAAAAGCATATGAATTGCTGGCTGAGACAAATTTTCTGTTAACCTACCGGGAGTAATTGTGCGACTTAATTTTTTGTACAAACTGAACTGAATTATCCTTACATATTAATAAATGATCATATTTTCAAAATATTCATGAAATCTCATTTCTTTTATAATCCTTTTCAAAAGTTTCAATTGGAATCACGAAACTCCTTTTCTCCTTTTCATAATCCTTTTCAAAAGTTTCAATTAGAATCAAGTGAAACATTCAATATAAATAGAAATTTTGATATATTAAAAATAAAAGTCTCCTGAAATATCTGTGTCTTTGTAGAGCTGTGTTTGGCCCCACTCTTGTTGCCTCCGACCCGATTCTGGCCCAAAGCTGGATCGGATCTAAGCTTAAACTTGATTTGACCTAAAATAGCTTAAATCGGGTTGGATTTAGGCAAATTTATTATTTAGAAAGAAGTCAAAATGACGACATGCTTGTCCTTAAATGACGACTTGCTTGTCCATATTCATAGAGATGCAAATAACAAATAAAATACATAGATGTGATTTATCCAACTCATGTCATTTACACTAAGCTTTTCCATCTCCTTGACAAGCTTAGTGTATGAACATGGAGAAGTATCAAATTTTTTCTTCGACGACTTATCCATCTGCGTAATTTATTATCAAGACTAAAAGACAAAGCAACTGATGTGATGTGTGGCATTGACAGCCAACTTCAAATCATCGAGCGTATTCCCACGTACTACCGGCTATCAAAGGTCATCTTCTGGGCGTACTCATCTGCCCACGTTTTTACTCTTTACATACACTGACTATCAAATTAAGAAGTGTAACATTTTTATTTATTTTTTAGTTTTAAAAATTCATCATATTTCAACATAAAATTTGAATTTTTTATACTAAATTGTCATATTCGAAATATAATCGTTTATTTAAAATTGAAAAAGTATATAAAAAAGAACATATGAACTAATTACTGCAATTGAATATTATTAAATATTTAATATATTAACTTTTGTTAGTTACTTAAAAATTTATTAAATAGGAAGCGCAACAAAAGCTAATTTTTATTAAATATTTAATAGATTTGATAAAATAACTAGGTCAGTTTTCTATATTCGTATGAAAATTTATAATTTAAATTTCAAAGTAAGACTACTAAATCAAATTAATATAATTAAATTAAATTAAGATGATTACAAGTTTAAGTTATACAATTTAAATAAGTTTTTATTTTTTAATTTAGCCTAATATCCAAAGCAGAATTTATTTATTTATTTTATTAAACCTATTCTCCTTAATTGTCAAGAAAAGTATTAGCACAAATTTCAACTAAGGTATTTTACATAGCACTCCTGTAAATAATGCATAGAGCAGCCTAATATGCTAACAACTCGTATTTAATAATACTTTTAATTAAATTTTAAAATTTTTAACAAAAAACTTTTCTAATCATATTTCAAATTCTTTAATTTTATTTAATCTTTAGCTAATTTTATGATGGTCTAATTCTAATTTAATCTTTTAAATTTTAAACATTTTATTTTGCTGATTTAATTTGCGGTGTAATTCTGCTTAAATCGTTTAAACTTTAAACTTTTTATATTGTCGGTTTAATTTTCGGTTGAATTTAATTTTAAAACGTTGATTTAACATAATTTCAAACATAATTTTATTTAAAAATTAAGCTTAAGTATAAGTCTTTTTCCAATTTTCAAGCAAATTCAAGCCCATCGAAACGACCCATTGCCAAGCTTAACTACTAACTTCTATCAGATAAGATTCTCAGTGTGCGTCCAATGTGCATCCAGCAGTCTTCGTCTTCGTCTTCGTCTGTTTGTCTATTGCTTTGGTCTAGCAGTCCACACGAAGGTCTTCTCCACCAATTGTTGTTTTGCCTATTCACACGAGAGTTCTTCTCCAGGTTATGTGGTTGATTGGGTCTAACATAGTATTTTATGTGTTGCTGATTTTTCTGATGAGATTTACGTGACTTATGTGTAGTTGATTTTATGGAATATGTTTCTCAAGTGAAGCTGTGCTATTGGCCAGAAGTTAGGTGACTTTTGTGTGCTGTAAAATTGTTGATTGTGTGTGATTCTTTATGTGCGGATTCTCCATCTCTTCAACGACAACAATGGGCTGTGCAGTTGCTGTTCTTGATAGATAGTGGCAGTTTTCTGAGTAAAATTCTATTAGCTATTATGGTTGTGCGGCCCAGTATTTGAATCGTTTCCGTGAAGAAACGTTTATAATTGTTGGCGATTTGTTTGTTACTGTGTCTGTCATCTTATAGTGATAATATTGAAAGAATACAGTAGATATACTGATGGATAACTTTCCGATCTTTCATTGAAGAAATTGAAATTATTATTAGAAAATTTGTTTTTTTTAATCTTAAGTATTTTTGTTTATATTAAATTTTGTTTAATCGCTTGAGTTGTTTATTTCGTATCATTATCATTAAATATTGTTAAGAAAATCTTCGATTGAGGTTAGCACAAGATGATTATACTATTGGGTGTGAAATATTTTTATAGGTTGTGAGAACGAGGTGTAGTATTAAGGGTTAAGTGAGTTGACTCAGTAAAGCCTCATATAAAATTATTGTTATTACTAAGCCTTATATAAAATTATTGTCATTAGTAAAAGTATTAAATTAAGTGAGAGCTTGTAAATATAAGTAAGGCGTGCCGAATTACCTTAACAAATTTCGTATGTTGATTTGTTATTTTATATTTAATTTTGTGTTTTCACTTATGCTAGAAAAAATTGGGACAGAATTTTTGCAAACTTCACCCCCATCACAAATTTTCATAGCACAAGTACATAACTGTTTGCGTAGTGAAACACATGAACAAATCAAGTACCGAATAAGATACATCATGATTCGGTTCTATCAACCGCTACATAATCTACTCTTGACATAAAAAAAACATGTTAGTTAAGCCATTCCACCATTCCTGGGATGACTAGGTGCAGGTGATGGCTTAGGAATGTATTGTTAGAATTATACCCATGACCTAATTATTATGTAATAAATTGAACACTTTTATTTTGTGATTATTAATTTTGATTAATAATATAACAAATGATTTTATTATTATATTATGTTTATTGTTTTTATTCTAATATGATAAGTCATTGATTAAATTTATATACTTGTTATCATAATGAAGATTATAATAATAAGAGTCAAGTCTTTAAGATTTAATCTAAAAATGTTATTGATCATAGGATCATTAAATAAGGACTTTACTGATCCGATTAGATCAATATATATGTAATAGTCTCTATTGGATAGATATTAGTAGATATCATTTACTAAGTTACATATATAAATGATGCATATAGAAATATGATAATTGAACTGACCAAACTGAGAATTCCTAATGGTTAATATTACTTATGAACTGTCAAGTGGGATATTCTTATAAGGATTTAAATGTATATTTTTTTCTTTTGACCTGAGATCATCATAGTAATCAATAGGTCATTTATTATGTTTTGATGTCGGACATCTAGTATGTAAAAATACTAGTTGAATGATCATTGGATGTAATTAAGTACCTATCTGATTAGTAATGAGTCAAGATGGGATCCATCGACTTTAGGTAATGAGTTTGAACTCTATGTTGTCATTGATCTTAATAGTTGTTTCAAGATCTTGGCCAAGGCGATTGAATAAGTAAGGAAAAGGAATTTTCTAAGTCATTCACCAATCGTTAACGATCGATATGTATCATAATTGGTTATCTAATAAGGTTTGACAGTTAAGTCATACCTTAGGATAATCCAAAGTTGTAATGATATAAGGTAATAATACATTATCCTTAAACTAAGGTTCCGTTTTTGTAAGGTTGTTACTTCACACTATCCGGTCGTTGAGGAGTGTTGCTAGACACCAACCTTGATTAGTAATTAATTGAATTAATTACTACCAGCTTAGTGATGAACCTATGTAGTCACACACTTATGAGTGTAATATTTTCCGTTTATGATTATTTAATTTATTATGAGATAATTTATTAAATAATATATATGGCATATTATTATATTTTTTTAGCACAGAAAATATAATTAATATTAGAAATTCTCTTGTATAAAAATAAATGAATAAAATAAAATGGTTTTATTTTATTTCATTGAGAAATAATAATAAAATAAAATAGTTTTATTTTATTTTATTTTATAAATAATAATAATTATTAAGAAAATAAAAGAAACGTTGAATGCATAAAGAAACGTTACATGACTTCAAAAGGATAAGAAATAGTTTCTGATAAAAACGGTTTTCGAGACTCTTATCATGAATGTATGTGAAAGCCATATCTTTTTAGGGCGTGCTTGTTTGGAGGTAATGGGATAAAATGTATGGGTATGGAATCAAACTTAACGGTTGGTATCAACCTATCATTACTTAGGTATCATTTTGATTCCCTGATTTTCGGTAATACTCCATTCCTCTGGTAATCCAGAGGAATGGGAGTCATTGTTACGATTTTTGGCGCGAGTTTTGCCCGCGACTGATCATCTCCAGTACTGTCATTCTTAGCTTTTCTCTGTATCTTTCTCTTCCGTAAGAACCAGAAACCATCCTTGCAGTTTACAACCGAAATCAAGAAGTAGCAGTAGCACCGCTGGTAATTTTCTTCCCTTCTTTCCTCTTCAATTTTTTTAATCCATATAATTTCATATTTCTCTACACCACACTACTAGTCAAGCTAGCCTTTTAGGATCCCAGTTCTTTATGACGTTTTTTGGTACTTTAACCATTGGTTCTGGGTTTAATAGTGTAGTAGTCACTGTTCCTTGATTTCCGGTCTCCAGGAGACCAAGAGAGAGGCAGAGTACAAAAGGAAACAAATTCATCGACTATAACTTGTAAGTTACTAGAAGAAGGATGATGTCTCCAAGGCCAATGGGTGAAGATCGATCTTCACCTCCTCATTTCAGGTACTCATTTTTTTTCAGTAACCCTACCTTTCTCTGGTTCATTCCTTTTTTCTCCTTATGCTTCAATTTCACATTCTGAATGGTGAGATTATTTTATCTAATTTTGCTTCAACAAGTTCTTTGAACAAGATAGCATATACGAATAAGCAAGCGGTTCAACTCATGTTGGAGTTTTTTTTTTTTCATGGGTGTTAATTTTGGAGCTTTGGAGTCTTCTTGTAGTTTATAGCTGCATTCTTCTATTCATATGAATATTTTTTATGCCCTCATTGTGGCTTGGGAATGCTATAAAATTGTAAACTTCATCTGTTATTTGTGATCCATTAGGCGACACTGGTTTCCGCGTGTTTGTTGCCTACTGGAATTGGTCGTTACAATTCGGAGAAGTAATATGTTAGATGGTTTATTTGGTAGGTAAATTACACACGGATGTTGTGGTTTGAACCTTTCTCACTTTAGTTCCTCAAAATTATCATTTACCATGATATTATGTTATCTATTACTCTTACCTATAGCGTCGAAACAATGGTGTACTGCTTGTGTAATGTAGCTCAACAAAGACAGGTGTTGTGTCACTTTAACAACTACACAAGCATTATGATATCCTTTTGCCATTCTGATGCAGGGGAGGATTTGGCTGATTCAAAAACATAAGATAAATGATTGTTTTTAAATATCAGGGACTAAAGTGAAAAAGGTCCAAACCACAGTAACATCTACTGTAACTAACCTTCATTTCTATTTATATTCTTCTTGGTATATATGAAATTCAGTGAATTCGCAATAGTTTGATTAATGTCTAGATCCTACCATGGTTTGAAGAAATCTGCTATATAAAACATTGGATAATCTAACTTGAAACTTTTGGAATTCCTTCCTTGAGTATCCTTTGTTTTCTCAGATGCAAAAAGATGATAGAATGTGGCATCTTTTAACTCAAATGCCCTTCTGGTCTTGTCTTGTAAATTTTAAATCTAATAGTGACTTGTAATAGTGTTCTTGTTTTCTTGATATAGGCACACTCCTTTGCAGATAATTCATATTATAG
>JANITW010000002.1:5749229-5762961 GCA_027564335.1 Erythroxylum williamsii | reverse complement strand
ATATGTCATATGTGTAAGATGTGATAAATGTAGAAGCTCAAAAACAACTAATTTCCAATTTGAGAATGATTTATACCTTCGTAAGGGGTCAGAATGGGAGAAAATCATGTCTTGGGGAGGAGAAATTCTTCCAAGAACCATTTCACCACCACCCAAATCCATCCCACCATAGCACAAAGAAAACGAGTCACTAATGACATCTTTGTCCACAAGTTGATCCACAATACTGAGCGGACCAGCACCCAACCCGATTATCCCGTCAGCACGTTGACTACGAAGATCACCAGTTTCCCGGTCCGCACATCCAAACACAGCTCGTTGGGGTGTGAGTTCACTTCCATTGCCAAAAGAAATAACATCCTCTGCAAGAGTACCACTGCTCGAACTCTGTTCAGCATAATGTCTTTCATAAACGCACAGCTTCCCTTCATCATCACAGTTACAACTAGGATTGCAACTCACATTTCGAAAAGTGCTGGACAATCCTGGTTGAAATTTGCGATCCTAAATACAGGAAATTCACTCTCAGACAACGAATAATGCGTTTATATACAAAATTTCAGTTAAACTGACCAAGTCCATTGCACATTCCAAGGTAATTAGACAAACATCTAAATTTACTCCTTAAAACGAACTTGAACCAGAAATATAACTACTAAATCTAAAACCTTCAAGAAGCGAAATAAAGGAGAAACCTGGTGGTTGCCGCACTGCTCACAGCCCCAGCGCGGAACATAGGTGACGGTACTAGCTGTGTCCACTAAAAGAGAGAATTCCTGAGGAGGCGTCCCAACAGATAACCGTACCGCAAAGTAGCTGCAAATGAATCGAAATGAAAATATATCCACGTTAAATCTCCTAATGAAAAACACTAGTCAGCGACAGAGATTCATACCCCCCAAAAATATCCTCATAGAGTGGCATCTGAGCCTTGGGGAGGTTGGACTGGCCGCGATAATCGGTTGTTCTCCGGTGAAGCGAGACATTAGGAGTGGAGAGTGGAAGATGGATGGTTGTCGGAAGCGGATAGCTAGCGGCGAAAATGAACACACTGTGAGCAACTAGAAGAATTGAGAGGATGGCACAGAAGGAGAGATAGTAATGGCAAGTCATGGCGGAGAAGTCGGCTACACTATCCTCTTATTTCTTTTTTTTGTTCCCCGAAGCCTTTCCCGACCCCCAGGTATTTAATCAGAGATGACACCAGTCTCCTGTGTAGCATAAGTATATAGAAGAAGGCTGAGTAGGACCGGAAGTATCAAGAAAAGCTGAATAGGATGAGAAGTTCTAGAAGCTCAATATTCAAAGTTTACAAAGTTAACCTTTTCTTTTTTTTTTCCGCTGACCGCAGTTAAGTATCTTACCGCAAAAAAGTCTTAATTATAAAAAAATATCTTTAAATTATTTACACTTAAATTAATTTTTATTTAAGCTAAATAGGTCTTTAAAAAAAAGTAAAATTTTGATTTTAAATTTTAAATTATTACATGTATAAAAATAATTTAAATTCGTGATCTCAGTTAAATTAAAAAAACCTCTCGCCTAGTCATGTTGTCAAATTTACCTTTCTTTGATTAGCTCATCCAATTTAAAACAAGCATACAAGTCAAAGTCAAAGCGAAAATGTAACAGAATTCCTGAGAAAAGAAGCTTCAGTGGGCCGCACCCCATTAGTAATGTGACAGCATTCCATTCCATATCCGCTGATTCGATTCTTTTTTGTTCTTTTTGAGAAAGCTACATATATTTCATCAAAAGTATAATTATATATAAGTTGGAAAGTATTATAAAAATTTTAAAGCTTGGAGACTTTTTAATTGGTATGAGACTATCCAATTAAATTAGTTTATCTCAATAATTTTACTAATAGTTATTAATAAATATTATATAAAATTAATGAGAATGAAATTATTTACTTATTTCTTTATAAAATTTATTTATCTTTAAAACTTATATAATATTTAATTATTATTTGTAATAAAAATATAACTATATTAATATTAAAAAATATATATTTATTTTATTTTTATTTAAAAAAGAAAATATAAAACAGAAATAAAACTAAACAATGTACGCTTACACTATTACGCATCTTTTTTGTTCCAACTAATACTAATTATTAGGAAATAAAAGGCTTATTTGATTTAGTCTTCTTCCTTGTTGAAGCAAAATTATTTCCTATGCCCGCAGGTTTCTTGCTCCTGTAGCATATAAAGCCATATAAAGAGGAGGATGGACAGGTAGATATACATGATACCATAATAAGTTATACCTCTAAAGTAACGAAGAACCCTTTTTACTGCATTCCGGTGATTAAAAGTCAGGCGGTGCATGAATTGTACCATTTTGTTGACTGTAAAAGAAGTGTGTAGAAATATTAAAGTGATCCAATAAATTGGCAATAATGAGTTGGATCATCATGAGACAGAGGGCTATTAATCAAGCTTGAGTGTTTCTGAAGTGGATAGAGGAGTATTGATTCCCCTGGCGTCATGTATATTGGTCCTCTGAAGAAGATCAAGTATATATTTTATTTGAGAAAGAAATAAACCTTAACAAAGAATGTGTAGTTCCAATTTCTAAAAAATAATTTGGTTCGCTGAGGTCTTTGAAATAGAAGCAATCGGAGAATTAAAGAACCAACCTGTTGATGGTCTAAAAATTGCTACTTAGGTTCAAGTTTGGTTATTAAGGAGGGCTGGCATTTCTTCTTTCATGGCTTAAGCTAAAAAGAGTGTTTATTAGCTTAGGTGAAAGGTGTAGACTTGGCTTCCCTTAATATAAATTATGCACTGGTGAATTGACTGTGGAGGATCCAATATTACCATCGCTAACTACATTTTCATTCCTAATACGGTCAAATGCCATGGAAAGATTTTGAAGATCAGGTGTAATCTGATGCGACACCTGAATTGAGTAACCAGTAGTTACTTGAATCAACATTGACAAAATTGACATAAGGTTGGGTGAAACACAACTAAGATGGATAAAAACACAATTTGTAGTCTTGCAAGATTCCAGCTTAAATTGAGGACATACAAAGCCCAGCAAAAGATATAAGGTCCTCGTATCGAGTAAAACTTTGCAAGCTTCCCCGCAATATGAATGTAAATCTTATGAAATGCTGTCTTATAGAACTGTAGCAAAGAACAGACGAACAAAAACCAGAAAAATCGAGAGAGAGAGATGCGTCCTCAATACAATGCTTTTAGAGTGTTCTCTCTACAGGCACATTGAGGTTCAACTTTTCATTGATCTCAGCTGCAATTCTTTACATGTAACTGATTATGCGGAACTTTGAATCTCTTCTCGTTCGTCAGTTCACCTTCAGTTCGTACAACCACATCCATCACGTCCAAAAGAATATCATATCCAACGCTTCTTTCCTTTCAAAACCAAATCTCAGTATAGTAGAGAAAATTTTATCACCTTGTAGTTCTCAGCTATTCCAATTAATTACAAGTGAAGATATGCCAGAACACTATGATCATAATGGCTGAAGCTCCTGCTCAGGATTACTAGCACCAACTCGTTCATATGTACCAAAGTTTTGCTGTCTATGTCTCCGGATCCACCATATGCTAATGCCCAGTAAACTAACAAGAAGAGCTGCCGCAATTCCAATAGCAACACCCAGTACATGTTGCTGCCACCATGTCCTGCCATAAGTGCCAATTATTATTGAATAAAGATACAAAGAACTGTATGCACAAGATCAGAGATACATGAATCTCCAAGTATTGTAGACAGAAAGCCAAACATTATTTAAGCACAACACCAAACAAACACAAAACAAGAGTATCTTCAACCACTCTACAACTTTAGTAGAGGGAAAGGTCCACGCCACATATAACATCTGATAAATTTCAACCTGCCCAACTTTAGCCTCCTACACAATTGGCACTTAGTTCCCTTTTACACGAATGGTAAAGTTCAGAAGCAATATCAACATATGATATACTTGTCTGTGAGGGCATATGTATAAGTAAATGTATGGGAATGGTAAAATTAAAGGAAATTCAAAATGCACCAAATCACATCTTAGTGAGACAGACACGGGGATAAAGAGGGAGCACCAAATGGAAATCACATACATAGTTCTTTGAGGCTCAACATTCCATTCAATCAGCTGATAGCTCCCGAGCCTGTCAGGTAACTGCACTCTATGTTCCCTCAACCGCAAAATTATATCCTACAAATAACAAGAAGGAAAGCCTTGCATGAATGTGGTCATGGTAATCAGCTGCAACATAATCCATGTTGCATGTATAACCAACTAAAGTAAAATGAAATCATAACTACCATTGCAGTGTTTTTAGAAATGTAATCACCAGACTCGGCTGGAAAGATGGCCCATCGAACAAGATAATTATCTCCACTCAAAGTGGAATTCAACATGTGAACCTGAAACTAAGGCAATGACTTGAGTATTGGAACAATACAAATTAATCTAAAATTAGCAAATGTAAAAACGCTGTTTAAGCTACAAAACTTAACCATACCTGTGAATTCTGTACTTCCAACTCATGGGCGATGAACATTGCTGTTTCTGTTAAGTTGGGCTTAATGGACGAGTTGTTGACACTAATTAACATGTCAAATGTGATAATTCCAATGTGGAAGTCCCCTAAATTCAAATTGAGAAGGGGATAATTAGAATAAACTATAACTTAAGTCTCTAACCAGAGAAGCTAAAAGCAGCGTAAATTAACACCAGAAGCAAACACTGGTGGAACTACCTTAGTATTTTAAAGTAATTATATGATCCATAAATCACAGGAATTATATGTGACTGGAAGCAAAACAGTTGTTGAGCTAGTTTCTTATATAACACTATCACATTCATTAAGAAATCAGCCAAAGACAAAACATGGGAGATATTAGACATATTCTACCATAGAAGTTGCATGAACCGTGCACGATGAACAATACTAGCTATTTCTGTAAAGTATCAAGAAAAGCACCTTGTTGGCTGATAACTATATACTACTGAAAAATCGCATAACTAACATCCACTAAATCATGCATTTACGGATGCTAGAATGGCATTGAACAAAATCATTGAAGTCTGCCAACTACTTACTGAAATCCTATCACAGAAAAGAAAACTATATTCAAACCTTACATGATTGCCAAATCCATGCAAATTCTTTTAAATCAAAACCAACATACTTCCACTCTGAATATTGCCAGTACTTAAGATAAATGAAACAGATAAATATGGAGTAAAGAAACTTGAATTAGTTACATTGTTCATATAATGACTGCAGTTCCGGTTATAAGTGTCATAAGTAAATTAAGAGATGGACAAACTTGTTATACTTAGACATCAAATGAGTAAGCTCCAGTTAGAATATGTTCATAACAGAGAGCCCGTAAAACTATAGTCCACCTCAAAATTTCTTTGATTCCACTGCTAAACACACACAAAAAAATGGTAGTAGATGTTTCCATAAAATGGAGGACATGTTCTGAAACAACAAAATGCAAATTGATATCTATGAGAAGTATGGCCAACAACACAGGCAACAAATTTATTATGGCTGCAAACATTCACTATTGAACCACCTGGAAGAAAATCAGGAGGTAATCCAACAGTGGAGTTGGATGGAGGCATTACTTCACTTGTATTACCGGTAGGGAGTACCACAGGTGGAGAAGGCACACTAGAACTTGGCAGCCTCTTGGATAGTTCAGAGCAATTAGTTTTCCAGAATCCAATTTTGTTATTCTCTCTATCATATGTCACAAGTGTATTACGGACAATAATTCCTGTTCAAGTAATAAAATAGTAAAACAAAACAGTTTTGTACTTCAAGATAAAGTATAAAAGGACAAAAGTTGGAGAGATGAAGAATTAGGAATTGGGTCTGGCCTGGTGGAAGGCAAGGGCCATAAGAAAGCATTAATCTGGTATAAATAGCAAATCAGTTGATAAAAAATGAGAGAGAGAAGTCACGATAAATGCAGGAAGATACCTCCTAAAAGAGTTGTTGGATCGTTTCCATTCTGGAAGATTCCCAAGCAATATGCACCACTTACCCTTGTATGCTACAGAAAATGGAACAAGATGAATGGGAAGAAAAAAGAGGAAGTGAACAGGAAGAGATGGACACGAAAACAGAGAAGAGAGATCCAAAGGGTAAATATAAACAAATTAATTGAAGTTGTTGCAGATGAAGAGAAGGAGAGGCTCCAAATAATTAATCATGTCTAGGCAATTACCCGAAATAGATAGTTCTCTGGAGATAGAGTCAATTTCTGACCATTACCGAAAACCATGTCCACATGGGGGAAAACTTTTGATAGCTCAGAAACTTCCCTACATCACATTTCAGGTGACAAAGACAAACAGGTTCATCAGATTTGAAAAGACAAAGGACTGAACTGAAAAGGGGGAAAAGAGTTGAAGAAAAGTACTTTTTGTATTCTTATCAAGAGTAATACCTTCCAGCACCGGTAAAACAAACATCATTGTAACTAGGATCAGGGCCATGGATCTGTTTGAGGGATTGGATTTCCTTCATAATCTGCATTTTGAAAATTCGATGTAAATCGATTATGCAATTACAGTTTCATTTACAACCTGAAAGGAAACAGGTATCAGTTTATATGCAATATTCCCCAGGTACAGAAGCAAACACAACTTGGCTATGGGAATATGCTTAAAAGAGTTTAAGCTACAAAAGAGCAGGCACAGTGCCAGTTTTGGTTTACGTCATATAAAGCACAGTCACACTAGATGTAGCTACCTTTATAGGGAGATCTACAACTACAAGGTATGCCAACAAAGATTACCAAATCCAGGAGGTCAATTTCATCACTTAAGAAGAACAAAAATGGAACTCTCTTAGAGAACCTATATAGAAACTAAATTAACAATTATGAAGGGCAAGTTAAGATGTTGCAGTAAGATATGAGAAATCCGTATACTGAGAAATCTGCATGGTTCACAACCACCTCAGAACAGCTTCTACACACGTAATCATGTTGGCTTTAAAACTATGCAGCTCATAGTCCAAAATTAAAAATGCAAATAATCAAACAATTTATTCATGAACAGGCCCTTTTTCTTTTCGGGAAGTATGACCACAATTCCTTTCATAATAGTTGAGATTGCTTTCCATAATGCTTTACTAAGAAACCGAGGAACTCAAGAAGAAGAAAAAAGAGGAAGCAGCAATCTAAAGGTGAAAACACACAGTATAGAGTATGAATCGAATCCATAGAAGGGCTTTACAAACTTGCTTTTCTATGCAACTAAAGAAGTTACTGAAGATATCTTACAGCATCTTTAAAGGCACGAAAAGCTTCTTCTGGGAAGTAAGCATAGGTAGTCCCACTATCCATAACAGTTCCATGCTTTCCATCAAAGATATTTGGATTCAATTTCAAAGGCTTTCCAGCAATATGTATTTCCTTGAGATCAATATTGTAATAAGGACTGCCAGCCATAAACTACATCATATGTGTGAGATGTACTAAATATAAAACCTAAAAACAACTAATTTCCAATTTGGAGAATGATTTATACCTACGGAAGGGGTTAGAGTGGGAGAAAATCATGTCTTGGGGAGGAGAAATTCTTCCAAGAATCATTGCACCACCACCCAAATCCATCCCACCATAGCACAACGAAAACGAGTCACTAATGACACCTTTGTCCACAAGTTGATCCACAATACTGAGCCGACCAGCACCCAACCCCATTATCCCGTCAGCACGTTGACTATAAAGATCACCAGTTTCCAGGTTCTCACATCCAAACACAGCTCGTTGGGGTGATAGTTCACTTCCATTGCCGAAAGAAATAACATCCTCCGCAAGAATGCCACTGCTTGAACTCTTTTCAGCGTACCGTCTTTCATAAATGCACAGCTTCCCTTCATCGTCACAGTTACAACTGGGATTGCAACTCACATATTGATAAGTGCTGGACAATTCCGGTTGAAACATGGGATCCTAAATACAGCAAATTCACTCTCAGACAACTAATAAAGCATTTATATACAAAATTTCAGTTAAACTGACCAATTCAATTGCACATTCCAAGGTAATTAGACAAACATCTAAATTTACTCCGCACAACGAACTTGAACCAGAAGTATTCTAACTACTAAATCTAAAACGTTCAAGAAGCGAAACAAAGGACGAACCTGGTGGTTGCCGCACTGCTCACAGCCCGAGCACGGAACATACGTGACTGTACTACCTGTGTCCACTATAAGAGCGAATTCTTGAGGAGGCGTCCCAACATATAACCTTGTCGTATAATAACTGCACAAATCAATCCAAAGAAAGATCAGCATTAAACCTCCGATTGAAAAACAGAAGTCAGCTACAGAGAGCCCATACCCATGGGAGAGAAGATCATCATAGAGTGGCATATGAGCCTTGGGAAGGTTGGAGTTCTGAAGATGCCGTCGGCTATAATCGCCTGTTCTCCGGTGAAGCGAGACATTAGGAGTGGAGAGGTGGAGAGGGATAATCATCGGAAGCGGATCGGGAGCAGCGAAAACGACGACACGGTGAATAGTTAGAAGAATTAAGACGAGACAGTAGGAGGCGGGCGAGTAATGGCGAGACATGGCGGAGGAGACGGCGGTAGAACGTCGACACCGTCCTCTTATTTCTTCTTATTTTTTCTTGAAAAGTTTAGAGAATAATGAGATTAGCGAAAAGCAACTTTGCTTCGTAAATGTGACATCCCCAGTACGTGACCACAGCATATTGCCCGCAGATTAGATGATATAAATATTTTATTTAAGCGATAAGTTCCATCTTCTTAATGATTGTCTCTCAACTGGTGCGACTCTTTTTTATTAATGGAGTGTTAGGTTTAAGTACGTTAAAGTTTCAGTTTCGAAACCTTCATCCTTGCACGACGACAGCGACAGAACAACTACAATTTAAATCCATACCCCGAGTAGATCTGCCTTCACCATCAAACGCTGCCGTATTACAAAGGTGAAACATCCATTTCAATGTCAAGTTCCATATATGGAGCAAGAAGATGTTAAATCCATACCCCGAGTAGAACTGTCTTCACCATCAAACGCTGCCGTATTATACGGACTAACAGACTTGATCAACATTAAGAGAAAACTCGAAATGTACAGTTTTGAACGAGAACCTTAAACATATAACCAATTCTTATAATCCTAATCTCCCTTTCGAATGATTGTACACAAAAATTCAAGTTAGTTTGTATACTGGTCGCAGATCATCTCTGTCCACGCCTAGAAAAAAAAAATGGACAACTAATCCGTCTACAACAACCGTTGTTGACCTACAAGCTACAGCAAGTGAGGAGAGCTACAAACTCAACATCGACCACGAAGGGGAAGCTCCCAACAACATTTGATCCTGCAAGAAAAGTGAAAAAATAAGTAAAAGTAGCCATTGACAACAGTTGGTGAAAGATTCTAATTAGAAAGCTGACCTCATAGTACTAATCCATTTGTATGGCCCTTGTTCTTAGTGAACCAATCAATCACCTTCTTGCCATACATGTGGGTCTTCAACGTTCGAGCATTTACCTCTATCAGGTGTACTAAAGCGAAATGCACAGGTCCAAGATCCTGCCACAATATCATTAACCGAAAAAATACAATCTCAAGCATGACTGATGAGCTTGCATACTGATATGATGTGGGAATGACAATGATATTAACCTTTGAACGTGCTAGTGAGGCTTGGATTACATAGTTCCCATATGCATCCACCAGGAGCATATGAACAAGGTCGTTTTGAAGAATCTCCACGATGATTTGTATCGATTGTTCATCTGTCGTATCTCCCAAGCACTTCTCCACTACATTACTGCCATACTTGTTGAAGGAAAGGGCTGTGAAATTCCCCTGAAGCTGTGCGAGAAGACTTGCTGTGAAATGTGGCACCTTCAGTTCCAATATGTGCTGTACTACATAGTTTCTGGACGGAACAATCTGAGAAACATCAGACTCAAACAGAACAATGGATGTTGGTCAAGATGTAAAGCATTGATGATGTTTGAAGTAAAGCAAACCCAAAAGGATCTTGTGCCAGTTCTAGTGCATTAGATGCTATCGAAGTCACCAGGTTATCTCTAGTTGCTCCAAAGGAGTAATCGACACAAGTCTGCAGGACACAGCATCCAATTTTGTCTGTTGCAATGTGAAAGCAATTTGCTGCTACCACATGAAGAAAATACTGCAAGTTTATGAAAAAGCACAAATCATGAGTTTCTTTCTAGCTAAAATTTCTACTCCGGAAAAACAAAGTCCACAATAAAGAAACATTATCCATGGCAATATACGTTACATGAACAGAGTTTATAGAATAACAAAAATAAGTTAACAATATCAGCTACGTGAATGTTAGCCACAATACGTAAATTTATGCAGTATATTCTAATCAGAATTTATAGAAAATTGAGTTTGCAGCAGCATAATTTAAAGCAGAGTGGCTACTGAAGTCTTTTAAATCTGCTGCTATCAAATTTTTGGGTAATTGAAAGCCAACATCAAATTCAAGTTGTTGATATGTTAAATCTCCAAAAGCTTTGTCCTCAAATTGCATTCAGGTCAATTAACGTTCCAAATTTCGTTGCCAATTGTGCAGAGCACAGGCAACATGCTGAAATATGATAATCCTGATCAATGAGTAAACTTAATCTTAAGCCATCTGAAATCATAAATGACCATCCTCTACCTGCTTTTGTAAGCATTCAAAAATTTGACCACAACCTCGAAATTTCAATTAGGAAACAAGAACTCAAAACTTTGCTTTAACTTTGATGGATAAAATCACAATTTGTTGTCCTGCAGGATTCCAGCTTAGGCTGTTGAGAATCACAAACTGAATAATCACCAACTGTAACAGAACAACCGCTAACACCAAAGATCGGGAATAAGCAGACTACACACTATAAGGGAATGAAACTTTCCATCTGTCCTCTCATATCACAAAGAAATTCATAGCTGCCATGATTTACAGTTCAAATTGCTTGTTTGGCTTACTCAGGTTTTCACCAAGAGTTTTTAGAGAGTGTGAGAATTCTTCAATGATTAAATCATACTGACTTCTTTCTGAAACAAGTAGTCTTTAGTCTGACATCGTCTTCCATCAAAGAAGGAAGCTAGCAAACTTCAGCTGGGCTGGTATCTTTTGCAGTTGAATCACTAAACTACTAATTGCCTAAAATAAGCATTTTCAATTAACAACAATTGATGCATTCCCTCTGTGCTTCACTATACCTTCTCTTATAAAATTTGCTAACCATTATGGAAGGCTTTAGTCCAAGATCAGAAGAACTCTAACCATCAAGGGACTTATCAAGAGTATCAGTTCTATATAAAGTTAAGGAACTCAAATACCCGAGTAATAGTCCTTCTAGCACTCCATCAACCTAATAGTATCGCTACCTTAAACAAAACCTCAATTCTCTTCACAATGCAACAACAAAGAATATATCGAGGCGAATGATCTGTTCATTAGGCACAAATTCACATGAAAAATACAGTAATCAAACAGCAAGAAAATATAAACAAGAACAGGAAAGCAGTTAAGCAAAGCATGGAGCAATATATCAAAGGAGTCACCTTATTTGCTTCAACAGAGAAATTCTTCAAGCAGAAATTTACAACATGGTGACTATTTGTGTGTTTACATAAAAAAGCCGCCCCGGGGCTTAGAGCTTCCATAAATATTGAAATTTGCTCCTGTTTGTTCATATGTTTTAACAGCGTCTGTACAGCGCGAGTTCTGCCACCAAACCGAAAGAATAAACAGATAACTACAGTACAAAACAAAAGCATTCTGACCCTGATAGCGCAATGTTAATTTAGACAAACATCTATAATTTAATTTACCTCCTTTTTTACGATAATCAGAAGTCAAACGAAGAATAAGCTAGGTACAAAAATGTAAGCAAGCGTACTGTTTTCATGCACATACCCATGACTGCTAAGGCAAATTGTGGTGAGTTGAAATTCATGCCTTGAGATGTTCCGCAGAATCCGAGTCCTCTGCTCCTCGCTACACAACTCGATAAGCTTTTGTACGACATAGTTCCCAATTGGGTCAACCATCAATTCACCAACATTGTCAATCACTTCAGAATATAGGATGTGGATTTCCTGATCGGTAATACCCTTCATTGCATTATGCAAGACTGTACACCTATTTTGATCCTTGGCCAGTGTGGCAATCTTACCCTTCAAATCCGTCACAGACAAGTAATTCGTAGGCTCTTGTAACCAGTGAGCCGGCCTACTCCTGTTATGCGAACTGTGCCTTAAAGATTTATTATTGTTTTTAAACAACCCTTGAGAACATTCTCTAATTGGCGTTTCTCTTGAACGGGGCGGCAGCACATTGCCGTCGTTAAAAGATTGGTTATTGGAGTACGGAGTTGAATTAGGATACGAAAGAACATCAGAGCCAGCCAAAACATGCACATAATCATTAGGCACATGAGTTCCGATACCACTGAGAACCATACGCTTTTCCATATCTGACATCTTTACAGGCCAAAAACCCCGACCACCGTAGTCCATGTTTTGGGGACCAGGGGCTGACATAAACATGGTATTGTCATCAAAAGCAGAATATGGATACGAGGGTCGGCTGTTTGAGGAAACGCTAAGGCCAGCAAAGGAAGATATAAGGTCCTCGTATCGAGTAGAAGTTTGAGTTATCGGAGTTTGGTGGTTAAGGTGACGGAGATCGCCGTACGGGAAACCCACCGCCTTATTCTGCAATGCTTCACTATGAGTAGGAGATTTCTGTCTGCCACCACAAAACTGATCCATCCTGAAACTAAAATTAAAAGAAAAAAGATACAACACAGACAACAGACACGAGCACTGAATAAAGGGAAGCGAGGGACTTGGTAAAAGTTTAAGGAAAGAGGAGATTTGAGGGTTTTGGGGGAAGAGGATACAAAGGGTTTAATAGTTAATAAGAAATAGTTATATAGGAAAGAAAAGAGGAAGAAAGAGACAAAGTCGGAGTTTTAATTGTTGATATAGTCCCATATAAGAGTCATGAATGAATGGGGAAGGAAAAAGATTTGACCAGAGAGCGCGAGAGAGAGAGAGAGTCATGGAAGGAGAGTGAGACTGGTGGCTGTAAAGGCTGCTATCTCTTCTCTTGTTGCATGGCAATTTTGGCAAGATTTCATGCTCTTATAGTCTTATGTGTTTGAGAGAGAGAGAGAGAGGGACACCACACACACACACACACACACACAGTCGAAGAACTTACGACGCACTTTTACGCGGCGTACGCAGGTTACCTAGAAAACTACTTCTACAACACTTGTTTTGTGGTTGACCAATTAGGAGCAACTTCTAGTTTTGTTGCTTTTAGGCCTATCCCAAAAAACAAAAAAAACTTTTGTTTAATTATTTATATTTTTCCAAAATTATTATTTAATTAATTATATTTCTAAAAAAATTATATAATTAATTATTAAATAATTTGTTTCCTTTACAGGGTCTTCTCTTAATTTCCCAAGCAACATAAATAAGTACATACATGATAGATATATTAAATTAAAGTAGTAAAACATTTTTGGTGCATTTATTAAAAAATTGGATGAAGTAACAATTCTATTTATTTTAATAATTTTTACTATTAAAATTTTATGTTATTTTTATTTAATAGTTTACTGAGTAGGAATTGTTTTTTTTTCAATTTTATTTTAAATTCTTTAATTTTTCTTAGTTATCAATCTTATGATAGTGTA
>JANITW010000002.1:5330180-5340389 GCA_027564335.1 Erythroxylum williamsii | reverse complement strand
TTGGTGTATTTTTCATTTCAATAAAATATTTTATTTTTATTTATTCTTATAAAATTTTCATCTTATTTATTATATTCTGGTTTGATAGCGGTTCACTACCGGTTGAACCTCTAAACCTTAAACCTTTTCTTCGACCGGTTAGATGTTTAGTCCGATTTTTAAAACATTGTACTCCATGCATATCTCCCATGAAATCCTCTTAGGTTCACCGAACAATACACAACGAAGTTGGATAATTTGTGAATTGTTGGATTTATGAATTGTTGGAACATTGGTGTTGTTGGATTTGTGAATTGTTGGATTTGTGTATTGCTTTGTATGTTGAGAAACTAATCCTAAGGTGTAAAATGACGCTGCTACTAGACATAAAAAATAGACTATTTTCTAAGGCATAGGGAGACATTGATGAGGATAAAGAAAATGATAAGAATGTGAGAAGAGAAGAGGAAATTATATATTGTACAATGTTTTATTAGATGTGATAATTATATTGTAATGTAATCAATCAAGGATTTAAAAGTGAGTAGTGGTGATATTACACACATAAAGTTAGTGGTAATTAGGAAACAATCTACATCTTATAAGAGAACTTCAACTTTCAAATTCATGTACATTGAGTTGTTTTAGAGAAAATTTTGGTTACAAAATGAGGTAATTGAAGGATCGCATACACAACGGAAATAAAAATAAATTGCAATTCTATATGTATCTATTGCATTTAACAAACATACTAATAGTAAGATCAGACAAAAATAAATACCTGAAATGTGAGGATTAATTGATACGGAACTTCGAAAATATAAACTCTTTATGCACTCCATACCAAAAAATATATCTCGTTTTTAACACTTGATATGACTATAGTTAAAATTTGAAAAACCTTTTCTTTAAGAATGGAGAAAACAACTTTTCTCTATTTTTCTCTTCTCTTTGTTTATCTTTCATGTATAAGAAAAAACGAGAAAGAGTATATCTTTTTCTCTTCAGTATTTTTCAAGTATTAAAAACAAAAACGTGTCTTTTTTTTCTTTGAAAAGACAAAAACAACGTATCTAGTTATCAAAATTTTTGTTTTCTGTCAACCAAAAAAAATAAACAACAGAAACATCGCCACTCTTCACTTCCTTGGTCTTATTAACATTTCTTTGTTTTAAAAACAACGACCACAACGTTTCATTTCGTTTTCCTTTTTTCAAAATAATTATTATTATTTATAAAATAAAATAAAATAAAACTATTTTACTTTATTCATAAATTTTTTTACAAGAGAATTTCCAATATTAATTGTATTTTCTATGATAACAAAAAATAATAATATGCTATACAGATTATTCAATAAATTATCTCATAACAAATTAAATAATCATAAACAGGAAATATTACACTCGTAAGTGTGTGAGCACATAAGTTCATCACTGTAGCATCCCCTTGCCGCAGGGTACACACCGGGACGCCCGGAGGTCATTCCGGTACATATCCTACGATAAGGGCGAGCTACGTTTGACCACTACATTCATTTCACATGACATCCTATCATTATTTACCAATAAAGCATCAATAAAAATTCACAATATTTTTTAAACCAATTTTTTCCTCATTTCATTCCATCAAAATTAAAAGTCTACATATTCATCATCCCTTACTGTCTGTACATCAATCAAAAACCTAGTACAAAAATATTACATGAAAGAGGAAAAAGTATCAAATCTATTTAAGATATCCAAAAGTCCCAGCTGACCGACCTTTGAGCCATGACTTCCCTTGTCAGACACAATCTACACGGCTGGGGGAGCCTCTCTGTAGCTATGAGTCTATTTTCGGTCCTGAAAAGATAACATTGCAATTTTGGTCAGTTTTGCGAACTTAATAAGGTAACCATTATCGATGGTTCACTCACTTCATGCAACACATCAATTTATATAACAAATTATGTCACAATTACACATTTATCATAAGTAACACACTTTCACTTAAGCATAAGGAATTTTGCTTTTCACTCAATTAAACATATTTAACAAGATGCATATGAAATGCTCATGAGACACTTTTTCAATTATTACGTTGTTGTGACCGAGTGCTTGAACTGTCCCATATAGGGCTCATTAAACATTGAGCCTAAAGCTCTAAATCACAGTTGAGCTCGAGGCTCAAATTCACTCGTTGAGCTTTAAGCTTTAATCAGTGGCTACTCTAGTCACAACTGTCATTATCTGATTATGCATTCATGAATGAAATGCATATGCCACAATTAATCACATTATAAGCACGTAGGACTCATATTCACATACAAGTAGCACTTCAATATCGCAACGCCCTAGTACACGATCATCGGACCTTCTGTCTGGAATCTGCAATCAAATCACAATCGATCATTATTCAATATATAATCATAAGCAAATAATAATTGAGAGAAATCGTCTAGGTTACTCACCAATTGTTTCTGAAGCTAGTGCCTGTAAGTCTCGACAATGTCTTTGGGTTGACGTTCCAGTTGCAGCTCTATAACAATTAAGATACACATATATCACAAGTTGTACAATCAGAAGTGTATAATAATGCACATGCAGGAATTGAAATGATTACAATGCATGTTCGTGACAATCCTGGGTATCATTCCATAAATTTCATCACAAAACCCATCCCATATAAAAACTTACAATTTATTTCTCATAGACTTATTTCTACTGCTCGCGATCAATGAGAAAGTGAAAATGAGGTAACCTAGTCAAACTCCATTCAATAAAAGCATTCTCCTATGTTTTAGGAATCCAAAGACACCAAAATTATTCAATTTGGATTTCTATAGGTCCAGATATTGCCAAAACAATGAAGTATGTTCAGAAAAATAACCCACTCATACTTTTTTCAATCAGTCCTCTCTCTTAGATTCGATTAATCTTTTTCAATTTAATCTAAAAAACCACAAATGCTCATGTAGAGGTAGATGAAGGTCTGAGAAATCTAACGCTTCAAAAATCAGGTCAATCGGAGGTCGAACGAGAAAGTTATAAGCAAAAGAGTAGAGGGAGGTCAGGTGAGTCGACGAGCCGCGCCGCAACTGGCCGGCTCACCCAAAAGGGCCGGCTCGCGATCGCGAGTTGGCTCAAAAATGAGCCGCTAATGATCAAGACGGCTCGCGACGCGACGTCATCGTGGCCGCGAGGTTGCGATTTCCCCATTTTTGTATATTTTTTTCTTTTTTCCACTTGTTTTCCTCTCTTCTTCCAAAATGAATAACTTTTCGCTCAGGAGTCCAAATTTGACAAATTTGGTATCAATGGAAAGATAACTGAAAGCTATACAATTTCCATGAGGACCCAAAGACAAATTCCAACTCAATAGGGGTCAAAATTCACTTCAAATTATCTATCCTGTAAATCTCATCCTAAACAGTAACACAACTTCTAAAAATCATAACTACCTATTCCATTGTCCAAAATTTTCATGCTTTATATCAATGGAAAGATTAGAACACATTCTACAAATTTCACGAAGAACTTAGAATCAAATTCTACCTCTAACGAGGGCAAATTTTCACATTATTGTGGTTGCCCTATTATACATCAGCTAAACCATATCCAAAGCTCAATTACTCATAACTTTCAACTCCTGTCAAAAAATGGAACACTTTATGGAGATAGAAAGCTATCAAGAAAAACTACAACTTTCATGAAGACAATTTAGAAAAATCTGCCTAAATCAACCCAGAAATATTTACAAAGTTTCAGATCACAAAATTCAACTCTAGTGTTACTATTCATCCCTACTCACTTTCCCATATTCATGTCAAGATTTGGGACTCTTAAGGACAAAATTTAACATCATTTTCTTCACAAGAAATATAGCCAAACACCTCTAGTTTAATTCAAACTAAAAATCATCTCAATTGTACAATTATAAAAGAAGTTATGGCTAATCAATTGAAACATACTCAAATACAATTTCCAGATTTTCATCTAACTCTTCTTCTACTTCTTCCATAACATTTCCTCACCAAATAACTACTCAATTCACTTAATATATCAACCACAACTAAGTCAAGACATCTACTTGAACATTAACCCACACCATAGCATCAACATGCACTCAATCATAATACTTTTCTACACTCATCTAAATATCATTTTATTCCAACTCTCACTTCCAAAACATCTCTAAATCACATTCATCACATTCTACCTGATTAATCATCAATAAAAACAAGAATTTCACACACCCATACACCCAAAACACAATTTCATGAAATTAATTTCAAATAACATCACAAATGCTTCATTTAACTACAAATCCATGATATTTGACAAAAGTCTTACTTAGGTTAGCTTCCATTTCTTCAAAATCTTCAAGAACACCAAAAATCCTTAATTCATCAACAACCCACGATCATCATCATTTTGAGGGTTAGAAGGTTTGGGTTTTTAGTGACAATGGAAGAGAAAGCAAGATGAAAGAGTAGTATGAAAGATGGTCAAAAATCAAGAAGAAGAGAGAAAGAAGAGAAGCCACGAAATTGATGGAGAAAAACCCAAAACAAATTACCAATAGCCTTTAAAAAATAGAAGCATCATGGAAGATTCCAAAAGGGGTTGGGTTATTTTAATAAAAGCATGGTTTAAGACATGGTTAGGCAAGTGACTTGCCACACGTCTCATTTTTAGGCTCTCACTTGGTTTCTTTCCAATCAAATTTCAATTTCTACACCAATTTTTTCCAAAATTTCAATGACTCTAGTTAATAATTTCGAAAATCATTTATCTAAATTTCTATTGCCATTGGACAGTAATTTCTACTACCGTTAAACAATTATTCTGCCACTTGGCATTTTTTCTAGTCCAGAAATTACCCCAAATTTTCAGGAAAAAAATCTAAAATTATCCAAAAATTCAAAAACCTCAAAAACCCTTTCCCACTCAATTTTCCATACAAACAAACCACATTTTTCAATAATAATCACATAACCGAGAAATGTCATGAATGCATGTATAGTCATTTTCATGTGCAAAATTTACTATTCATATAAATGTGGATGCTAGATTATGCATGAACATGTAAAGGCATTTCTAAGCGCTCATTGACCACTCAGAGTTACTATTCTAACCTCCTTGTCGGTAATGAGATGTTATATGGTATCAGAGTCAAAGGGTCTGATCCACACTATCCAACCTACTTACCAAAATGTCAAACATAGCTGACACTGATAACAGTAACCCTAAAGAAATATTTCATAACAAACACTGAAAATCCTAGAGTTGCCTTAGTTACCACCCTTTTTAATGGTAACAACTACCTAACTTAGAGCAAATCAATGATGATAGCTCTATGTGCTAAAGACAAGCTCTCCTTCGTAGATGGAACATGCATGCAACCAACGGAAGACATAACCTTGCTTATCAGATAGAAGAGGGCAGATTCCATGATTAAGTCCTAGTACTTAACTCCATGGTCAAAGAACTAAGTGATGCCTTCCTGTCATTCCTCACACCAAGGGAACTTTGAGAGGAACTGAAAGAAAGGTTCAGAGAAGCCAACGAACTATTGATGTACCAAATAGAAAGGGAAATCAGCCTTTTCAAATAAGGTAATCTTATCGTTTCTACATATTACATAAAGTTAAAGAAAATTTGGGATGATTTAGCTAGCCTAGATCCAACACCTAGATGTACCTACGATGCTGCTAAAGCAATTACCACTAAGGAAAACACAATCAGATTAGTACAATTTTGACAGGCTTGAATGAAGAATATGAACACGTAGTAAACAGGTTATGCTGATGGAACGGTTGCCCATGGTAAATAGAGCCTTTTCCATTATGCAAACAGTGGAGAGACAAAAGACAGTAAGTGCTAGTAATGACAGAAACTTGAGTGTAGCTATGATAGTAAAACAGTCTAACTTTAATGCCGAGAGAGGAGGCAGAAGCAACAACAACAATGGAAGAAAACCATTCACTAAAAAGGAGGACAAGTATTGTCAAAAATGTGAGAAGACAGAACATACTATAGAAACTTGTTTCAAGATCCATGATGTAGCTGACTGGTACAAGGAACTGACGGGGCAAAAGAGAAAAGCTAACTTAGCTATAATCAATGACACTCCTATGAACACACAACAGGAAACTTGTGAGTATGTTGAAAAGGGCTGACAAATTCCACAAGACCTAGCCATTTTCATACAATGGGAGAGGTAAAATTAGGCGAGCTTTCAAACTTTGCAGGTAATAGTACGAATCACGCGTATGTTCATAATATAGACAATGAATGCATATGGTTGATTGAAATAAACAATATATACAAGCCTGTTACACTCCCAAATGGCACAATGCAGTAAGTAAAACACATATGTCAGACTACCATTGGTGACAAAATTACTCTTGATGGAATTCTGCACATTCCAAATTTTTTCAAAAACCTATTATTTGTGAATAAACTCACTACATAAAAGGACATTGCTGCAATTTTTGTATCTAGTAGACTATTTTTGTAGGACCTACGGATTAATAATGTTATGGCAGCTGTCGAGACTAGAAGTGGATTGTATGAGCTAACGACAGACAACCTATTATCTCTAGCGACCTTGAAAGGTCCTCCTCTATACTTTTACAAAAATAAGAATGTTGCTCTTAATACTTCTATTTCCTTCAGTGTTTGACATAGTAGGTTAGGACATGTTTTTAAGGAAAAAATGAGACACATCAATGTGATCAAGTTTTCAAATTATCATTTATCCGATTATCAAATCTATCCTATGACAAAATAGCACAGAAAACCCTTCCCTATACAAAAAATACGAACTATTAAGCTCTTTGAAATCCTACACATGGACCTATAGGGACCAATAGGATACCCACCTTAGATGGGTCACAGTTTTTCTTAACTATCGTGGATGACTTCTCTGGAGCCACCTGGACCTTTTTTACTTAAACACAAAAACAGAACACAAGCCACCATAACCCAATTCATCAAAACCATTTAAAAAACAATATGACACAAAGGTCTTAAAGATACAAACAGACAATGGGAGAGAATTCATAAGCAATGAATGTAGAAAGTATTTTGCATAAATGGGAATATCATATTAGAAAATTTGTCCATACACCCCACAACAAAATAGGGTAGTAGAGATAAAACACAAACACCTATTGCAAATAACAAGGGGACTACTATTTATAGCAAGCTCACCTAAACAATATTGGGGGTAAGCCCTCCTCACTGCTACCTACCTTCTAAACAAGATCCCAACCAAAGCCCTACAGTGAAAAACACCTTATGAGAGGTTACATAGAAGAAAGCCAACCTATGAACACTTGAAAATTTTCGGATGTTTATGTTTTGCCCTTGATAAAATACCTAACAAAACCAAAATGGATCCTAGAGCTTTAAAATGCATTTTCCTTTGATACATTCCAGACTAGAAAGCCTACAGAGTCATGGACATTAAAACACAAACAATTTTTAGTTCAAGAGACATAACCTTTAATGAAAACACTTTTCCCTTTGCCAACACACAGACCAACCCTAAACAAGGACTACTACCACTATTTCCTTACAACACAACAAATGATGTTACAGAAACATTAAGTGACATGCCAGGATCATCAAACAAAGAACCTGTAGAAGACACACCAAAACCCGAAGGAACACTACCTCAACCTAATATCACCACCAATCAAGACACGACCATAAACAACAATATCAGAAGGAGTCAAAGAACTCACACTACACCAAAATACCTTGATGACTATGTCCAAAAAGTTTCTACTCATCATTCCACTTCTGTCCCTGATTCTGCTAATATCACTTTACAAGTATGTAATCCTGTAGGAATGGAAGGGGACAAGGAGTTAAACTTCCAGGATATGCATACACAAAGCTACAAGGAGTTTATAGGTAATGTATGCATTGTCGTTCAACCTTTGTCTTATAAAATAGAAAGCAAGTCAAAGGAGCGTGTGAACTCCATGAATGAATAACTAACTACCCTAGAAGAAAACCAGACCTGGGTATTGGTGAAATTACCTAAAGGAAAGCGAGCTATAGCCTTAAAGTGGGCATACAAAGTGAAACACAAATCAGATAGAATTATTGACAACCTAAAATCAAGGCTGGTAATAAAGGGATTCAACCAAAGGGAAGGAGTGGACTATTAAGAGGTGTTTTCCCTTATATCTAGGATTGTGACAATAAGGACATTCCTAGCTATAGCTACAATTAAAAGGTGGCCCATCCTACAGTGTGACATAAATGATGCCTATCTACATGGCCATTTAGAAGAAGAAATCTACATGTTACCACCACAGGGTTATGAGAAGGCTAAGGCAGGAGAGGTTTGCACTCTGATGAAGTCCATCTATGGACTCAAACAAGCAGAAAGGCAATGGCACAAACTGCTAACCACAAAACTAAAGGGATTAGGCTTCGACAAAGCTGAAGCAGATTATTGCCTATACACTAAAGGTCAAGGCAGCAATTTTATTGCCATCATCATATGCGTGGATGACATTCTCATCACTGGAACAAAGGAAGAACATTTAAACACTATCAAGGACGTCCTACACAAATAATTCACAATCAAATACCTAGGGCATACTAAGTTCTTCCTAGGAGTCGAAATAGCAAGGTCAAAAAAGGGGACGGTACTCAACCAAAGCAAATACCTAAGGGACATCTTATAGGAAACAAACCTACTAGATTGTAAATCATGTATAACACCCATAGTTTTGGAAAGGAAACTTACCACAGTTGAAAGCGAGCTACTCCAAGATCCGGAACTCTACAGAAGAATCGGAGGCAAGTTACAATAATTGAGCTTCACAAGACTTGACCTCACCTATATAACAAAACAACTGATTCAATTCATGAAATCATTGAGGGAGCCTCACTAGAAAGCTGTAAAATATGTTCTAAAGTATCTTAAAGGAACACAAAACCAAAGCCTATTCTATGATTTAGATTCAAACCTACAACTCACCACTTACTTTGATGTAGACTGCGCAAGCTATGTGTTCAGTCGATGGTCCTTAACTAGATTTTGTGTGTTCCTCGGGAAATCTTTCATATCATGGAAAACAAAGAAACAAACAACTATCAATAGATCAACAACGGAGGCAGAATATAGAAGCTTAGCTTCAACTAAGTATGAGTTAAAATGGATCGATCAGTTACTACAGTGTTTTCAAGTGAAAAACAGAGGAGCCATAATGTTATACTGTAACAATCAGGCAGCGATCTACATCTCGAAGAATCCCGTCTTCCACAAAAGAACCAAACACCTGGAGATCGTTCTCCATTTAATGCGCGATGAGGCGAACTCAGGTTTTCTAGATCTCCAGCTTGTACGAAGCCAACACCAACTCACGGATCTGTTCACCTCACTACACGCGTGTTTGAAGACCTAACTCTCTAGTGCGGATCCGTATGTCCCTCCAGAGCTCCAACTTGAATGGGGGTTGATAAGAGAGTTGGATGACCCAGGATCCACAATGATAAGAGAGCAGGAATGGGATGACCCAAGACTCAATAATAATGCACCCACACAAACAGATTCGGACCAAACACATGAAAACAAAATACAAGAACCTTTTATTTCATTTCTTGTCTTCTTGTACATAGTACTAGTAGCTTCTTCTGTAAGAGAATTGTATTAGCTATCAATTATTTCCAAATAGTCAGTAGCCAAGTAGTCCTCTAGTTTCAGTATAGATATCCCTTTCTGTATACATGAAGTATGACGAAATAAGAATATTTCTTCGTCTGAGTAAGCTTTCTTACAAGAACGCACATGCAGGCACAAGTCTCCCATATAACGAGGTAAGCACTGACCAACCAAGAACAAAAGAATGGAATTGCTAAATTTCACACTTCTGTTATTGCTTATCCTGGTCTTTAAGTTGGTTTTACAAAAGCATGGGAAGAGAACAAATAATCTCCCACCAAGTCCACCTTCTCTTCCAATTCTAGGCCATCTTCATTTGGTCAACCAACCCATGTATCGGTCACTCGGCGATCTTTGCACAAAATATGGTGATGTATTACTTCTCCGATTTGGTACTCGTAAAGTCCTTGTAGTCTCTTCGCCATCTGCGGTTGAAGAGTGCTTCACGAAGAACGACATCATCTTTTCAAATCGCCCTCGATTGATTGCTGGGGAACACCTTCACTACAATTACAGGGCCATTGGATTCTCCTCCTATGGAGATCACTGGCGCAACCT
>JANITW010000002.1:4980658-4992169 GCA_027564335.1 Erythroxylum williamsii | reverse complement strand
TCTGGTGTTGATTTATTTTTGGTTCTTTTAATTTTTCTGATTTTATTTGTTTGCTAGGAACAAATCGGAAAGTTTGCGAAACTATTTAACCCCCTTCGATTTTTCAGAGGTTTTCTAGGATACAACTTTAGTAAAAAAGCTTCCACATCATCTTGTCTTCTTGTATACATAAACTGTCATTAGAGCAGGAGATACGAGGCAAGACAAAGACACGAAGTGCTCCAAAATGCAATTATATGTACACATCAAACATCAGAACTTTGTATTATAATTTTCACCTCGATTATCAAGCCCAAAAACGTCAAGAACAATATATTATTGTAAGTTAACTTCGCTATAATTAAAAAGTTTCCATGTCATCTTGTTGTATACATAAACTATTACAACAGAAAGAGATACAAGTTAGACTTGCAACTGGAACTCGTGAAGCCCTGCGACAACCATGGATTGGGCAATGTCACATCTTCTCAACAATCCAGAAGCTGTGCAAAAGACTGTGGCTGATATAGAAGCTGTTGTTGGAGTACAACGTCTGTTGGATGAAGCAACCCTCCCGAATTTGAATTATCTGCAAAATGTGATGAACGAGACATTCCGACTTTATCCAGCAGGTCCTCTTCTGGTTCCACACGAGTCGTCTGAGGACTGCATTGTTATTGATTTTCATGCGCCAAAAGGCACAGTATTGCTGGTCAATGCGTGGAAGATCCACAGGAACCCGAAATATTGGGTTGAGCCAGAAGAATTTATGCCTGGGAGATTTGAAGGTGGAAAAGTGGAAGGGCATAATCTTGTTCCCATCGGAGTAAGGAAGAGGGTTTTGTTATGGGTCCTCATAAAATAGAGCTCAACCATTAAGCCTAAAAATTAAGCCCAATTGTAAAGCCCAATAAGCTTAGTTGAAAAGAACCTTACATCAATTAATTTGGTTTTTAGTAACATAACTCATGTATATAAATAAATGCCTCCACCCACACATTACAATATATATCATACCATAAATACAACAACAACTTTGGACTATTGCAATTTGGTTCTTATTTGACCTATTTGCAATTTGGTCCTCTTAGTTTGATTTATTTATAATTTAGTCCTTCATTTTGGACCAATTGCTAATTAGTTCTTTTTGAAGGCAGAGACAAAGTTTTGGGAAGTGTTCTTCCTCGATCAAGATTGGAGAGCTACGTCGGGTAACCTTCTTTTGTTTGTTGATGGTATTCGTCTAGTTTTATTCTAGATTTTGGTGCCTTTGGTTGTCTTTTGCGCTGTTGTTGTTGGTTATGTATTTTGTATTTTTTTCTCTTTCAAGAAATATTTTGAGTATGGTTTTCACTTGTTAGGAGTAAGGGCTATTTATGCCTATCCTTTTATTGTTGGAGACATTTGGTGTACTCATTCTATTGATAGTGAAGTTTTTTTGGACTAAGACCTGTGGATGTTGCCTCTTAATATTTGAGAGGGTGTTACCACACATATTTTTGTTTTAATCCGCGCGCTCTAGTTTCTGGGCACATCTTTGTTGTTTTAATTCCCAACAATTGGTATTAGAGCTTTTTGGTTTTATCTGTAGTATTTTTTTGATTGGTTGGAATATGGAACCGAATTAAGGAAAGATGGTTTGTTTAAATGGCACTAATTACCATAAGTGGAAAGGGAAGATGAAAGATCTTCTGTTGTGAAAAAGTTGCATTTGCCGGTGTTTGCTACTTAGAAGCCATAGTCTAAAACTGATGAAGATTGAGCTTTTGATAATGAGATGGTTTTTGGCTTTATTACCCAAAGTTTTGAATCATATTGCTAATGATTCAAATGCTAAGACTTTGTAGGAAAAGCTTGAGACCTTATATGCTTCAATGACTAGGAATAACATGTTGTTTTTATTAAACCAGGCTAAGTGCTTGAAGTATAAAGAAGGTAGTTCTATTTCTGATCATTTGAATTAGTTTTATGGATGCTTTGATCAATTTTCTGGCATGGGTATCAAATTTGAAGATGAGATTATGGGGCTTTGGTTGCTACTCACTTTACCTGATTCTTGGGAAAAATCTCCGAGTTACTTTGACTAGTTCTCCTTCTGTTACCATGAACTTAGTGAAGTATGCTATTTCAAATGAAGAAGTTAGAAGACGAACACAGGGCGCATCTACTTCACAGTCGCATGTCTTGGCAAGGAAGTAAGTCCATATCTCGATACAACAATATGGAGTGTCGTCATTGTGGTAAGAAAAGTCATAGTAAGAATTACTATTTCAAGTTGAAACGTGAGAAGAGCAAGCAGCAGTAAAATAATGATGATAGCGATGATAGTGTTTCTATTGTCGCTAGTGATTTGATGACAATTGCTGATGAAGAACTGGTTAACATTGCTTTTGATGAGATTAGTTGGGTTTTTGATAGTGGTGCTACTTATCATGTGACCCCCTCACAAGGAGTTCTTCACGTCTTATACTCCAGTTTCTGATGGTGCTTTAACAATGGCTAATAATGGAAAATCAAAGGTTGTTGGCATTGATACTATTTGTTTGGAGACTAATCTCGGAATGAAGCTATTTTTTAATAATGTCAGACATAATCTTGACATGAGGTTTAATTTGATTTCTATTAGTACACTTGATGATGAAGATTATAATATTCAATCTTCAAGAGAGAAGTGGAAACTCACTAAAGGTTCCTTGGTTATCGCATGTGGAGAGAAGGTTTCATGTTTATATTGGACCAAGGCTATAGTTTCTGTTGATGGTGCTAATGTTATCGCCAACGATGCTTTATCGAAACTATGGCATAAGAGGCTTAGTCACATTAATGTGAGGGGACTTCACCAATTAACCAAGAAGAATGTGACTTTTGGTCTAAAAGATGTCACATTGGATAAGTGTTCTTATTGCTTGGTGGGAAAGCAAAATAGAGTGTCCTTCAAGAGTAATCCTCCTTCTAGAAAATTAGAGGTTCTTCAGCTAGTTCATTCAGATCTTTGTGGTCTTGTGAAGACTAGGAAACATTGTGGTTGCCTATATTTTGTGACTTTTATTGATGATCTTTTTAGAAAGCTTTAGGTTTATCCTTTGAAGAGAAAAGATCAAGTTCTTGGTGTCGTTAAAGAGTTTTGAGCCCATGTTGATAGAGACACTGGGAAGAAACTGAAGTGTACTCGCACTGATAATGGTGGCGAGTATTGTGGACCTTTTGATGCATACTGTAGAAAGCAGGGGTATACGGCACCAGAAAATGCCTCCTAAAACTCCTCAGTTGAATGGATTAGTAAAGAGGATGAATAGGACTTTGGTAGAAAGAGTTCGATGTTTACTTTCTGAAGCAAAGTTGCCCCAATCATTTTGGGCGAAGGCTTTATGTACTACTGCACATATTATTAATTTGTCCCTTATTTATGCTTTACAAGGTGATGTTCCTGATAGAATTTGGTATAAGAAAGATGTATCTTATGACCATTTACGTGTCTTTGGATGTAAAGCTTTCATACATGTGCCTAAAGATGAGAGGTCCAAATTAGAAGCTAAGATGCGGCAATATGTTTTCATTGGCTATGGCCTTGATGAGTTTGGTTATAGATTCTATGATATGGTTGAGGAAAAGCTCGTTAGAAGCTGTGATAGTGTTTTTATGGAAGTTCAGAACATTGAAGACATTGATAAGGAAGAGAAGATGAAATCTCCTAATAAAAATGATTTGGTTAATATTGATCCAGTTTGAGAGACAGATACACCTGGCGATGACGAGTCTGCAAATGATATTGAGGTGGAGGATAATCTTCCAACAATGATGATGTTTATGAGGATGTTATAGAAGAGTTAGATGCTCTTGCCATTGAACCTGATGTTCCACTTAGGAGATCAAATAGACAACAAGTTCCTTCTACTTGTTACTTATCTCATAAGTATGTCCTTCTTACTAATGGGGGAGAACTAGAGTCTTATGAAGAAGCTATGGAGAGTGAGAAGAAAAATGAATGGAAAGCATCCACAGATGATGAATGGAAGTCTTTACTGGATAATCATACCTTTGACGTAGTCAAATTACCTAAGGGTAAAAGAGCTTTATGGAATTGTTAGGTTTTTAGGGAGAAAATTGAAGATTCCAAGCCACGATATAAAGCTAGATTGGTTGTCAAAGGATTTCACCAGAAGAAGGGGATTGATTTTGATGAGATATTCTCACCAGGTGTGAAGATGCCTTTTATTAGAGTTGTTATGGGTTTAGCCGCTAGTCTTAATTTGGAAGTTGAGCAGTTGGATATTATAACTGTTTTTTTTATGGTGATATTGAGGAAGAGATTTATATGGAGCAACCAGAGGGCTATACGATAAAGGGCAAAGAAGACTATGTCTACAGATTGGAGAAGAGCTTATACAGTTTGAAGCAAGCTCCAAGACAATGGTATAAGAAGTTTGAGTCTGTTATGATTCAACAGGGGTTCAAGAATACTACTTCAAATCACTATGTGTTTGTGTAGAAGTTCACAGATATTGACTTCAATTTTTTGTTGCTATATGTTGATGAAATGTTGATTGTCGGTCAAAATTCCTTCAGGATCAACAAATTGAAGATGCAATTTAGTAAGTCTTTTGCGATGAAAGACTTGGGACTAGCAAAGACCCTTCTTGGTATACAAATTATTCGTGATAGAAGTGCCAAGAAATTGTGGTTATCACAAGAGAAGTACGTCGAGAAGTTACTTGAACATTTTCAAATGGATAAGGCAAAAGCTATAAGTACTCCCCTAGCATTACATTTCAAATTAAGTAGTAGTCAGTCTCCTTCTGGTGAAAAAGAGAAGTAAGATATGCAACGTATTCCTTATGCATTGGTAGTAGGAAGTTTGATGTATGCAATGATTTGCATGAGGCCTAATATAGCTCATATTGTTAATGTTGTAGTTGCTTTCAATCCAATTCGGGTAGAGAGCATTGGAATGTAGTGAAGTGGATATTGAGATATCTCTAAGGAACTTCTAGTTTGAAGCTGTGTTTTGGACTGGAAAACCAGAACTCTCTGGTTATACAAATTCAGACATGGCTGAAGATGTTGCCTCGAAAAAATCTACTTCGGGATATATAATTACTTTTGCAAGGGGAGCTGTGGCATGGCAATCTAAATTGCAGAAGTATGTTGCTTTGTTTATTACTGAAGCTGAGTTTATTGCTATAATTGAAGCTTGTAAAGAGTTGCTTTGGATGAAGAAGTTTGTCCGAGAACTTGATTTTACACATGAGAGGTATGTCTTATTTTGTGATAGTATGAGTGCTATCCATTTGAGCAAGAACTCAACATTTCATAGAAGATCAAAACATATTGATGTGCGATATCATTGGATTCGTGATATCTTGGAGTCTAATATGTTGGTGTTAGAGAAGATTCACAAGGATGACAATGGTGCAGACATGTTGATGAAGATTCTACCAAGGGGAAAGTTTGAAGTTTGTCGGTCGATTGCTGGGTTGGCAATTGGCTCTATTTGATTCGAAGGGGGAGTTTGTTATGGGTCCTCATAAAATGGAGCCCAATCATTAGGCCCAAATATTAAGCCCAATTATAAAGCCCAATAGGTTTAGTTGAAAAAAATCCCACATCGATTAATTTAGTTTTTGGTGGCATAACTCATGTATATAAATACATGCCTTCACCCACACATTACAATATACACCATACCATAAACACAACAACAACTTTGGACTATTGTAATTTGGTCCTCATTTGACCTATTTGCAATTTAGTCCTCGTAGATTTATTTGCAATTTAGTCCTTCATTTTGGACCAATTGCAAATTAATTCTTTTTAAAGGTAGAGACAAGGTTTGGGAAGCATTCTTCCTCGCACGAGATTGGAGAGCTATGTCAGGTAACCTTCTTTTGTCTGTTGACGGTATTCATCTAGTTTTATTCTAGATTTTGGTGCCTTTGGTTGTCTTCTGCGCTGTTGTTATTGGTTGTGTACTTTGTATTTTTTCTTTTTTGAGATACATTTTAGGTGTGATTTTTACTTGTTAGAAGAAATAAGGGCCGTTTGTATCTATCCTTGTATTGTTGGAGACATTTGGCGTACTCGTTCTATTGATAGTGAAATTTTTCTAGACTAGATCCTGTAGATGTTGCCTCTCGATATTTGAGAGGATGTTACCACGTTAAAAATTCTGGTGTTTTTTAATTTTGTTGCTTGACAATTTATTGTTATTTTCATATTCGATCAACATCGCATCCATATTATTTCAATTCAGTGTTTTGAATGGTTCAGGATTAGTGAAGAGAAGATCGACATGACAGAGGGAATCGGATTCAGCATGCCTAAACTTGAGTCCTTTGAGGCTCTTTGCAAGCCGCGGATAGGAATGGACAACGTCCTCTGATCGTTAAGATAAACTCAAGTTCATTCCTTGGTTGCAGATCAGCATTTCCAAAATGTTGCTTCAGTTTGCTAGACCGGTATTAAATTTAGAGTCTGACCATGACTCTGTACTTCCTTATGAATAACGCCACCTAGTTTTGTACTCTCTTCTCTTTTATCAATTGTCTGAGATTGATAAAATATATGATGATTAATAGATCGTTTAATAATCGTGTATTTTATTAATGTATGGGAGTTATTAAATAATATTTGGCTTCTACTGAAAAGGGATCGACGAACATGATAAAGAGAAATTGATAGGCCAAGTCAAGCTGAGTAGAATTTCAAGGTATAAGCAAGTTTCGAACCACGTAAATCAAGTTTGGAAAAAATTTGGGCTGTGCATCCGATCCTCGACGTGTACTTTTGATTTCTGTGAGTTTTTTCTATTAAAGTTTTGACACCAAAATATTTTGACGTTAACAGAATAAAGTAAGTAATTAAAATCAAAATAGATTAAAATTAATTTTTGCTGTAACTTAGACATGAAGATTATGAGTTGGTCAAATTAACAATTCAAATTGAGTTTGTCTTCCCTTTCTAATTGCCAACTAATTCACCTTGTGAACCGACATTAGAAGCCTATAAATGGTGAATGATATATATGCATAGAAAGAAATAATGAGAGTGTGTGTAAAAGTTTGGGTTGTTAGCTTCAACAAGTTGCCAATGCATAACGAGTTTTTTGGGTTGTGAGAGATTGTAGTTTGAATTTGTTTTTATAAAATTTGAATTCTCTCAATCAATAAAATTGTAGTGTGTAATTGGACATCAAAATCCATTTTCTAGGAAATTTTAATTTGTCAACATTTAGTATCAGAGCTCAGTTAAAGTGCTTAAGTAGGTCAAGATGGCTTCGAGTTCAATAACTAAAAGTTAACCAATACAATTATCTATTTTCAAGTTCGATGGCAAAAATAATTTTGCAATGTGAAAACGCTTGATGGAGTTAAGTAGGTCAAGATGAATTTGAGTTCAACAAATGAATTTTAACCAATGCAATTATCTATTTTCAAGTTTGATGGAAAAAACAAATTTGCGATGTGAAAACGCTTGATGGAGTTAAGTAGGTCAAGATGGTTTTGAGTTCAACAACTAAGATTTAACCAATGCAATTATCTATTTTCAAGTTTGATGGCAAGAACAATTTTGCAATGTAAAAATACTTGATGGAGCTATATTTGAGAAGCAATTAATATGGTGAAATTTTGAAGAAAGACTTAGAAGAAAAAGAAACATCGACAGCTAAAGAATCACTCCAAATGGTTCGTGATTGTTTATTAAATGAAAAGACTTTGTTTTTAATTTGTCAATCTGTTGAGTTGACGATTCTTGAAAAAATATTCTATGCTAAAACAATAAAGGAGGCTCGGAATATTCCGCTCAAAATGTATGAAGGAGCAGACACAGTGAGATGAACAAGACTATAAGGTTTGGAAAGACAATACAAGTTGATGGAGCAAGGCAAAGATAAAAGTATTCTTTATTGTTTTTCATAATGAAAGAATTGATCAATGAGATGAAAAATAATGGTTATGAGATTACGGAGAAAGATATTGGGGAGATCATGCGCATGTTGACAATCGATTTGATTATAATGTCACAGCCATTAAAGAGTCTGAAGGTTTGAAGTCCATGATTTGCAAGCCTCATTAGAGTTGTGAATTGTTATAAACGAAAAATCACCAAACACAATGGAGCAAGTTCTAAAAGCCCAAGTAAATTTGAGAAATGAGAAGGAACATGCAATTAGCGAAGCAGAGCATACTTAAAGAAGTTCAAATTTCAGAGGTAGAGGAAGCAAAAATTTCAGAATCAATTTTAGACCAAGAGCAAGGGAGAGTGAATCTCCTTAGGTTAAATCCAATATTCAATGTTATAAGCACAAAAAGTTTGGTCACAATCAATTTGAGTGCAAGTCACATATTTAGTGCCATAATTGTAAAAAATATGGTCATTATAATAGAGAATGTCGTGCTCAAAGATAAAAACATAAAGATAATTGAGCTAGAGTAGTTTAGAATAATAACCCAGAGACCTTATTGATGGCAGTTCATGAAATCAGTAACATTAATAACTGCTAATAGTTGTTAAATTCGGGTTGTGACAATCACTTAAGTAGAAAAAAGGAAGTTTTTGCCAAATTAGATGAATCATTTCATTCTTCAGTAAAGCTTGTTGATAACTACCAGATTCTAGCTTTGGGAAGAGGAAAGATTGTTAAAAAATAGAAGAATGAGTCTTTAAATTACATTTTTGATGTGTAATATGATCTTACTCTTTTCCAAAATCTATTGAGATTTGGAAAACTATCAAAAATGGTACAATTTACACTTCAATAAAGATGGATCCATCGTGAGTGATATAAAAAAGGGCATGATATTAATGACGAGAATGGCGTCCAAGTATCTATTTCCAATATATCTTAATTACGATAATTATTCTTGCTATAATACTATGACTATCAATGATAATTGGCTATGACATATGCGACTTGGGCACTTGAATTTGGAAGCATTAAGTTTCTTGCAAACAAAGAGTGGGTTTCAGGCTTTCCAACCATTTAAGTTCCTGACCATATTTGTGAGTTGCGTAATAGGAAAAAAGCATAGAGATCCATTTCCTATAAAACATGTATGGAGAGAGAAACGTCCACTAGAGCTTGTGCATTCATATCTATGTTATGTGGAAGTTCCATCAAATAAAGGTAACAAATGCTTTATTACATTTATTGGTGATTATAGTAGAAAGGCATGAGTTTATTTTATAAAGCAGAAATCTGAGGCATGTGAAGTACTGAAGAATTTTGTAGCATATATTGAAAAACAAAAGGGCTATCCTCTTAAGACTTTGAGAACCGATAGAGTCATAGAATATATTGTTAATGATCATTTCTTAAGAAAGCATAGAATTAAGCATCAATTGACAACTAGGCACACTCCTCGATAAATTAGAGTGGCAGAAAGGAAAAATAGAACTATTATAGGTATGGTGAGAAGCATGTTATTTTGTAAGAAGCTACCATTTTGGGGCAGAGGTCATGGCTTATGTGATCTATGTTTTGAATAGGTGTCTTGTTAAAAGTGTTCAAGATATAAAAAAAAAACTCTACAAGAAGCATAGAGTGGAAAAAAAAACCTAATCTTAGTCATATGAGGGTGTTTGGTTGGATACATATTTATATGTCCCTGATGATTTGAGAAAGAAGCTAGATTACAAGGCAAAAAAATGCATATTTCTATAATACAACATGGAAAAAAAAGGTTATAAACTTTAAAATCCAAAGAGTTAAAAAGTAATCATCAGTCAAGATTTTACTTTTGAATAAGATGGAGTATAGGATTGATCCAAAAAAAAAATCTTTGCCAGTATCAGTGTTCATAAACAATGAATTAGAAATGACTAATCAAACTGGAGAGTCATCTTCACCTCCAATTCCTGAAGAGCCAACTCATATTGATCTTAAAGCATCATCTCCTCCTACTTCACCTTCACTTAGGTGCTCACTATGAGAACACCATCCACCCACCTTTTTGAAAGATTATTGTTGTAGGGCTTTTTATCATTAGAATTAATGACATTTTCCCTTAATTTTTGGATTAATTATTGGGTTATATATATATTTTTCTTGCTAAATTGCTTGGTTCGCTTGAATTTGCATTTATAATTGTCCTGTTTAATTTGTGGGAAATGCACTTGCTTTTAATTATAAAAGACCACAACAGTCCAAGGAACACGTGGGTAGAAATAGCAGTCCCAAACAGCAAGTAAAAAGGAGCAAAACACAAATGGGAAAAAGAAGAAGCGCACATCATAAACACCAACCCAAAATGCAATCAGAGGAGAGCAGGCTACCAGGAGGTACAAAATTCACACACAGCTCTAAAGAGGATAGCTAGCTAGAGGTGGAGACGTGAACAAACAAGGAAGCTACCAGCAAGAGGACACACAACGCATGCAACTGGAGGAGAAAAATAAACACACACCAGCTCTAAGAAAACAAATCACGCATGCAGAAAACAGCCCACCACGCCGATAGAAGAAACACAAGAGCATAATGGATAAGAGCAAATCAAAGAAAAGCAAAGAGGGGCTCCACTTGGTGAATTCACGCAAAAAGCATCCAGAAAATTAGAGACTCCAGCACATTACATGCTCCCTTGGCTAAAATGAAAATTGACGTTGACAGCTCAAAGAGGGACCACGCATACACCAAAGGAGGAGTTGGAGGATTGGAGATGAGTGTGGCTCCACCAACGTTATATCACAAATCCTCTCCACTTAGACTACATTCTTTGGACTCAACGAAAACTCCTTTCCACCAAGGAGGGACCAATAGAGAGGGACAATGTTAACCCACCAAGCATTCACTCATGATAAAACTCTCCACTCACGCTACTTGGGAGGACTCTCTACTCTACATTTTTGGAGCTGAACGCACATTAAGGGGGTCTCCAATTACTCACTCATATATATTTTTATTCCTCTCCACTCACTTTACATTTTGGGAACTCTCCACGCACATCGTTATACACACATTAGAAGGGGAGCTTTTAACATTACCCAACAACCAAGCACCAACGTTATACACTGCAGCACTAGCTAGGAGCTCTAAAACATTACACATAAACACTTTCCATCTACTGGCAATTAATTTATTTAAGAGCTGCGTGGAGGTGGCAAGAAAAGTGGGGCCACACACCACTCAAAACTCCACACTCACATAAGCTGTAAAAATAACGTGATTTGGTGGAGATTAGACGATGTTGGCAGCTGGACGGGAGGAGCAAAAATGCTCTTGGCTAGAGAAATATATCAACACACCATCAGCTGAGGAACGACGCTCCACACAGTGACGCAACATTAGAGGGAGACTCGAAACTCATTCAACTTCTGGTCTATTATTTAATTTCTCCTAATGTTGTTTACTGAGCATAATTTATATGGTTTTCATTCTACCATGAGTGAGTAGCTTCCCCGAAGCTTCAAGGTTGGGCTGAAGCTTTTAGCTAATTTTGTGGACTAAATCTCGGTTGACTTATTTGTATGAATTTTTGGTTTTGATTTCTCTGTTTTGAAATTGATTTTGCTGGTATTGTGTTTGGCCAACCATTA
>JANITW010000002.1:4861724-4871917 GCA_027564335.1 Erythroxylum williamsii | reverse complement strand
ATATACATTATAAATGAAATAGGAGTTAATAATTAAACAAATATATACTTAATTTGAAATTATTTAATTTAATAAAAAAATAAAAAATATACAACATATTATAAATTTAATTTCTTTAAAAATAATTAATCTTTTACATAATCATTATCAATACATATATAGTCATATTAACATTATAAGTTATTTTTTAAAAAACAAAATTGAAACAACAATTTCAAAATCAACACCAATACTACATTCTAAACTTCTTGCAAAACAACACCAATATTACTTAAAGTTCAACAACAATTCAACAAAAACACCTATAGGCATTTTGTCAAACACTTGGTATGCAAACATTTGTTCATCCATAATTCAACAAAATTTCCCACATGTTTCCCTTTAATCTACAACTAACACAAACCCATTCATTAACAATCACAAATTAGCAATTTTAATCAAACAACAAATTAATATTAACCAAAACTAATGGTCCACCAATTGTGGAGGAAGGAGAGGAAGAAACCACGTTACCTTTGGATGGAATCACTGGAGCAGGGGATGTCGCCAATGACGCTGTCTGCTCCAGCCATCGTCATCGGCATTTCAAGGTGTCCACAAGCGATGAAGACGCGTTGGAGAAGGAGAGGAGGAAGAAGGAGTGCGCGAGAATGGGAGGGAAGAGGTCTGTTGGAGGATTAAAACGTTAACCAAAATGACACTGTTTTGGTTAACTTCAAAACGACGTCATTTTGGTTAATTTTTTAAATGCTTAAAGACGACATTTACCGATGGAATAAACACCGCTGGTAAATGATTGATTGCCGTCTTCTTTTTCTGACGTATTATTCACTCCGTCGGTGATTACAAACGGAATTAGTTCCGTCCCTGAAATTCCGTCCCTATTTGCATCACTTTCTTGTAGTGTATTATTGAATATAGCATGTTGCAATCTTAGGGTTAATTAATTGTGTTGATTAATTATGAAATTAATCTGTAATTTCGTGTTAAATTTCCTTCAATTGATATCAGATCCAATTAACCCTAATTGTGACTGCTAATTTTTGGGTAATTTTGAGATATCAATTTTTCATGGAATATTGTTTTCAGCTTTGATTATCATTTATGTGAAATCATTTTTTGTTGTTGTTGATTTGTTTCAGTTTGGTGTCAAAGCATATGGTAGGTTTGTTAAATTTGCTCTTGTCTTTTGTAAACCTCAAGAACTCGAAGAACTGAACCATAATAGTTCCTTTTCGAATTTTTCTGATCCTTTTTAGTAGCTTTTTTTCATGAAATTGATTGAGGCCTTTGATAAATCGTTAAATTTTGAATCTAATGACACTAAATTTGTTAAAAACAGATCGAAATTGAGAAAGATATCAAGATTTTTTGAACCGGGTCGCGAACCAAGTCGGGTGACCCGAATACCAGTCAACCGGGCGAGGAAGACGTAGCTCGACCCAACTGGACGTTCCCCACGCGCGGTGGTGACGTGTGGAGGTGCATACGGCCGGGTCCGATGCCCTTTTTTCCCTAAATTTTTCCTGTTTGCTCCACTTGCCCAGTTCTATTTTATGGTATTTTTCTGGAATTTTTTGAATGCTAGAAATTTTATTTTCATTTTTCTCAAATTTTAAAATTAATAAAAATATAATGTACTATCTGAATTTTTTCTTGAAAATTTTTGTCCTTATTTTTAGTATTATTTGAGCTTGTGGGGTCTTGTGTACCCTTAGTGTTATATAGTTATGCACCAAAATTAATTTTGTATGTAATTTATGCATATAATGTTATATTATATGATTACTATGATTAATTTTGTAATTATGGTGCTAATTGAATCTGTGGGAACAATCTTAGGGAATGTTATAGGACTATTGTCATTCATTTTGTGTAATTGTGAGCTCGCCTATCGTGAGACCAATTATTACAAATTGCTATTGTGATGTTGTTATTGGGCATACATTAGATGCTATGTTAAAGATGCGCTTACTCTATTGGTTTGTCTTTATCAATGTGGTTTCTAATGTTTTGTTTAATTCATTGAATTATGTTTTTAAGTTCTCAATATCCTATCGATATTAGCTTTAGGGCATAATTTAATGTTCTAGGTGATCTGTGTTGTAATTTGGGACCCTTAGGCATGATTGCAATTGTATGAGAACCCAACTGTGTTGTTTGCCCAATTTTGCTAGTTATTGATACATTTGCTAAATCTCCCTACTTTGTATCAATTTTCAGCTTTAAATTCTTTGATTAAGCTTAATGAGACCAATTATAAGGACTGGTTTGAATCCTTGAATCTTTTTTTGGTAGTTCTAATATTGATGTTACTTTTCTTGAGGATGAGCCTGTACAATCCACTGTTGAGACTTTCGTTGCAGATAAAGCTAAATATGATAAGTGGTTTGTTCTAACAAGCTCTGTTTGATGACCATCAAGTACATAATGAAGAAAACTATTAAAGAGAGCATCACATAAACTGATAATGCCAAAATTATCTCAAAGTTGTTGGTGAAAAATTCCAAAAGTTTGATAAGACTAAAAAGTCTAATTACTTGTCTTTACTATCTAAGACCAAGTATAATGGTGTGGGTGGTGTTCGTGAGCTTGTTATGAAGCTTATGAACTGGTATAACAAGTTGAAGGCCATGAAAGTTATGTTGGGAGAGGATTATCTGATCTGGTAGGTGTTTGAATCTCTTCCATTTGAGTTTGATGTTCTCATGACTACTTATCATGCTTAGAAAGATAGATGGAGCACTGAGGAATTGATTTCCATTCTTATTCAAGAGGAGCATACTATGAAGAACGGAAAGTCTCACAGTATTCATCACACTTCTTACAAAAGAGGGGACAAGAAGAAATTTTATAAAAACAAACAGGGTAAGCCTCATTTTAAGAAAAAGGGGAATGATAAACCTGCATTGCCTTCTAAACCTGGTGAGAGTTCTGGTGCTAAGCCCAAGCATGTTTTTAATGGAAACTGCAACTTTTGTCAAGAAGGTGGCCATAGGTAGCATGACTGTATGAAGTTTACGAACTGGTTAGAAAGGAAGAAAAGTATACCTCAAATCTTTGCCTATTTTGAATCAAATATGGTTGATGTTCCTCCTAATTCATGGTGGTTAGACATTAGTGTAACTATTCATGTAACGAACTCATTGCAAGAGTCAAAAGTAGGTAGAAACCAAATAAAGGGAGTTGATGGTGCAATTAGGAGATGGATTTAATGTTAATGTTGAGCACATAGGAATAGTTTCCTTGAAGTTGAGTAATGGACATGATTTGCTTTTGAAAGATACTATTTATGTGCCTTCTATGAGAAGAAATTTGATTTCAGTTTCTGTTTTACACAGTTGTGGATATATTTTCCATATAATTAATAATGATGTTGTTTTGTACTATGATTCTACTGTTGTTGGTTCTACAATTATGCCCGATAGATTGTTTATGTTAACTGCTAATTCTTCGCATTTTGATCGACCTCATGATGATGTTAATGCTGTTGTTAGAATGAAATGTGGGAGGGTTACTAAAAAATCTTCTATGTTGTGGCATAGACAGTTAGGACATATCTCTAAAGAGAGAATGAAGAGGTTGATTAAGGAAACTATTTTATATGATCTGGACTTCTTTGATTTTGACACTTGTGTTGATTGCATAAAGGGAAGTTTACAGCTAAACTAAGAAAAGAGAAAATGACTAAGAAGGAGGAACCATTATAGATAATTCACATAGACATCTGTAGACTCATTAATCCTATTGCCATGGGAGGCTATAGGCACTTCATCACCTTCATTGATGATTTTTCTCGGTATGGTTAGATTGAATTGTTGCATGAGAAATCTGAATCCGTAGATCCTTTTAAAGCACTGAAAAATGATAAAGATAAATCAAAGATGGAAAAGGTCTCATATGTTTCTGCTATTGGCAGTCTTATGTATGCTCAAGTTTGAACACGTCCCTAATATTGTTTTTATTGTTGGTATAGGTGGGAGATACTTGAGCAACCCTGATGTGGGTCATTGGCAAGCTATGAAACGAGTTCTAAGGTATCTACATGGTACTAAAGATTACATGCTCACTTATAGGATGTCTAATTACCTTAAGGTGATAGGTTATTATGATTCTAGTTATAGTGGCTGCCTCGATGATCCCAAATCCACATTAGGATATATCTTTGTGCTTGCTGAAGGAGTTGTATCTTAGAAAAGTATTAAACAAACACATACAACAACTTCAACTATGGAGGCAGAGTATGTGGCTTGTTACGAAGCTACTCGATAAGCAATATAGTTGAGGAATTTTATTTCTGAGCTTCATCTTGTAAAGAATGTTTCTAGACCTCTAACCATATATTGTGATAACTCTACTGTAGTGGGCTTCTCTTAAATATGCAAGAAATTCAAGCGTTTGAAGCATTTTGATACAAAGTATATGTTTGTTAGGGAGAAGGTTAAGGATTTTCAGACCCATGTAGAGCATATGCCCACCGATCTTATAGTGACAGATTCTCTAACCAAAGGCTTGACTGTTAAGGCTTTTGTCAATCATGTAACTCGTATGGGTCTATTTAGATTTTTTAACGCCTTAGGTTAGTGGGAGTCTATGTTTTATGTTATTTTTGATAGCAGCATTGTATTTGACTATTTTGTTATTCAATCTAAATACTGTTGTTTATAATTATTCCTATTATTGTTATTGCCATATACTTTCTTGATGTACTGCACAGATATATTTAAATATTTGTATATATACGGCATTTTTTTGGAGACATTTTGTACCTAGTCTCATTTTGTTATTTTGAGATATTTTGTTAAATCTCAATTGGCATCTTGGGTGGATGCTTAGGCCAATTTGTTTGAACTTGCATAAACAGATCACCATTTTATGTGCATTTCCTTATGACACATTCTATTTAGGTCATTGAGGTAGGGAATCTTACATATATGTTATAAGTACTCCTATCGGGTCTGATTTCTATATTGTTGAGATACTTGTAACCTCATTTTAGATTTATGATTGAGAGATTGTTGGCTCTACTTTACCATCCTATTGTGGCCACTTATTGTTATATTAATCTGAGGATTTACTTATGTTGTTCATTAATATTGATTAAGTTGTCCAAGTGGGAGAATGATAGAATTTTATCATAATTTTGTAGATTAGCATAATAAACATATTTTTATACAAACCTCGATTAATTAGATGTCAATGGTACTTCTCTCATACGTGTCATTAGGCTTGTATTCATGGGCTTGCTATGATAGGCAAGCTTGGCCCATGCTTTGTAATGCATAAGAAGCCCTACTGCTAGCTGACCTTAAATATAGTCACCCCATTGAGAACTGGTTTCTAATTAGGGTTTAGAATAGTGGTAGTCAATCCTCTACGTCTCTTTCACATTGCTCTACAGAAAACAATAATGGACTTAATTGTTCCTCAATTTATAGGTATTTATCCATACAATTCTTGAATCTAGCATATTGCAATCATAGGGTTAATTAATTGTGTTGATTAATTACAAAATTAATCTGTAATTTTGTATTGAATTTTCTTCAAAATCTAGATATGTTGTGCATGGTCTTATTAGTGCTTATGCATGACAATGAACAAATGAAAGTACATATCATATTTGGCTTGAGTCTGTATATCTATAGTTAGCCAAATTTGATAAACTAGTTCTATTTAGAGAAATTATTTGACAAATTATTTTTGTTAATTAATATATGAAAGTGCATCTCATTAGAAGTAGAATCCATGAGGATTCTAATGGTACATTACATGTGTAAATTGTATATAGAAAATATGAAATATGCCTTATTGATGTTAACAAGACATTTTTAAAGCACAAAACGTTAATGTCCATTGAAATATTTCACACATGTATGATGATGTGTATGATAACATGACAAGTATGCTATTTGATGTTTGTGATATGATTATCTGAATTTTATATTTTACAGATATAATTGATCTTATCATATAAACTAAAAAAATCAACATATCACATAAATATGTAACATACCGATTTGTGACATTATTTGCATAATATAATGTGAATTAACCCATTGACATGAATGTTATTAGAAACTAGATTTTGAGATGATACTAATGATATATTATTTTCATAAATTGAAACTTTAGTTAAAAAGATATGACTGTTTGCATGTCTAAAAAATATTGGTACCACTAAACCCCCATGATGACATATGCTAAGAAATATGTCACGGGAGTCAAATGTTCCATTTCTTGAATGTTTGATAAAGAGTGGACCCGACATATTTTTTAAGAAAGACAATGAGACTTTTTATAATGTGTAACGTTCATTTTTTTTGTTATTGTTAAGGTATTGTTTACAGAAATAATAATTTAGAGCACAACTAGTGAAAAGTTAGTGGGAGTTTTAAATATCATATTCTGCTTATGCCAAAATTTAATTATTGGTTTATTTACTTATTTCTTATTTTCATGAAATTGTATGAAAATGGAAATAAATGTCAATATATATATATATGAAAATTGTAAAAAATATTCTTGCAATATTTAAAAATTTGCTTGAGATTATTTTTACTAGAATTGGTTATAGGTTTTAATTTTGTTGCATTAAAGTATAATAGGGAATGATTAGTATATATGGGGAATGATTTTAGTGTTGATGTGCAAGGCATCAACTCTTATAAACTAGATATGCGAGATGGTCACCCATTGTATCTTCATAACATACTTTATGCTTCGGATATTCGACAAAATTTACTTTCTGTTCTTACTTTTCTTAAGCATAGTTTTCACATTATGCTTGAGAATAATTGTTTGGATATTTTCTTTGGAACAATTTATTATGGTTCTGGTTATGTTATGAATCGTTTTATAGTTTTGGATATTATTAGTAGTTCTAATATTTATAATAGTTCATTTTTGATACTCACTTCTATTGATAATAGAAATAATGATTCACTTATATGGTATAATAAATTGGGCCATATTGGGCAAATGAAAAGGCTAGTTAGAGAAGTTATTTTGGGCCCACTCGCTAAAATAGACTTACCCACATGTGAACATTGTTTAGTATGAAAGTTAAACAAAAAAAACCTTTTATAAAGGCTCAAATTTTCCTTTACATTTAATCCATTTTGACATATGTGGACCATTAAATGTGACTTCATAAAAAAATTGGAGGTAGAACCAATAAAGATTTCTTTTTCGATTCATCCCTGGAGTTAAATACCTCATTCAAGATTTGTTTTTGATCCAATCTGTATGAATCAATAAAAAAGGCAAATCCCTTATGATACACCAGACCTGGCTTGGTTATTGATAGAGTGAATAGATCTGCCATTTCTTGAAATCTCTCTTCTGATTCAAAATCATGGTGTAACGTGTACTTCTCTTATATTAATTGCTTCTGTTGTATCAAGTATCATTTCAACGATCAACTTCTTCTATATCACATTTATAGATGATTATACGCACTTTGGTCATGTCTATTTGATCTCCCACAAATCTGAAGCATTGGATTGCTTTAGAAAATATATCGATGAGGTTGAGAATCAATTAAATAGAAAAATAAAAAGTTTAAGAACTTATTGAGGCCACAAGTATCTCTCTGATCAATTTAAAGAATTATGTGAAAGAAAAGTAATTATCAGACAATAACGATTCTAAGAACTCCGCAACAAAATGGTATAGAAAAAAGAAGGAATTACACTTTACTTGACATGGTTAGGTCGATGATAGCACAAGCAAATTTGCCTGTTTCCTATTGGGGAGATGCATTACTAATTGCAGTCTATGAACTTAACTATATGCCCTCTAAATCAGTTTCTTCTACCCCTTATGAACTTTGGATTGATAGAAAGTCAAGTTTGGATAATCTGTGACCATGGGGTTATGCTGCTTACATACACAACACTTTTCATTGACATGGAAGGTCAGGACATAGACGCAAGAAATGTTTCTTCATAAGATATTATGGACACTCAAAAGGTTTTGTATTCATCGGTGAGCAGCAAGATAACAGTGTAATTGAAATTGACTCGCTATATGTGGAACTTTTAGAACAACAATTTTCTAGCAAACATGAGGTGAATGAGAACCTAGAACTCTTTGAACTAGAAGACATTGAGATTGGCACATCCATCAACCTAGTTAAAACTAAGGAATTAATTCCTTAATAACTTAGAGATATTGGGAGCGACATCCCTTCTAGTTTAGTACAACCTAATGAGTTTTGAAGATTTTCATCCTCAAAGGAGAAAACTTGAAAATATTCCCTATTGCCATTTTAGGAGTAAGGGGGAATCTTTCATAGCTATTGCTAATGATGAAGATGAACCTAGAGATTACCATGAGGCCATCTCGTCAAAAGCTAGTAAGGAATGGAGTAAAGCTATGAAGGATGAAATGAAATCTATAAAGACCAACAAAGTCTAGGACTTGATTGATCTTCCTTCTAGGCGAAAAGCTATTGGGAACAAATGGGTACTCAAGACTCGACTTGTAGCTAAAGTTTATACACAATAAAAGGGTATAAATTATGAGGAAAGTTTTTGGTCTGTGGTTAGGTTTGCCTTAGTTTGTCTTATTTTGTCCCTTGTCACATATTTTGATTTGGAACTTTACTAAATGGATGTTTAAAGTTCCTAATGGAGAAATGGATGAAGAAATATATATGCAACAACCAATTGGTTTTGTTGCTGAAAGCCAAGAGCATAAAGTTTGCATTCTCAATCAGTTTATATTTATGACTTAAAGCATTTATCCAAACAATGGTATCTTAAATTTCATTGAGCCATCCTAAATGATGGGTTCACGATGGTTAAGGAAGACCATTGTGTGTATCTTAGGCATTCTAAGGGAATTTTCATAATTCTATCATTATATGTGAATGATATTCTGTTAGCCAGAAATGACAAGTAGTTGATAGTTATCACTAAACAATAGTTGTCCTCAAATTTTTTGAAATGAAAGATATAGGTAAAGCAAATTATTTACTTAGAGTGAAAATCTTTCATGATCGCTCTAAGATATTTCTTGGTTTGTCACAAGAGACTTACTTGAGACAAATACTTAAATAGTTTTAAATGCATAATTGCAAACCCATTAATACTCCTGTGGTAAAGGCGAATCTTTAAATCTTAATAATTGCCCTAAAACACCTGAAGAAAAGCAGAAAATGAGTCGTGCTCTATGTGCGAGTTCCTTGGGTAAATTGACGTATGTCATGATGTGCACCTAGCCTGACATCTGTTTTACAATAGGTTTAGTAAGCCATTTCCAAGAAAAACTTGGTTTAGATGATTAGAAAGTTGTTAAAAGAATTCTTCACTGCATACACGGGACTCTAGAATATATGTTGTGCTATCAAGGTTCAGATTTACAGCTTATTCGATATTTTGACACTGATTATGGCATAGATCTAGATGAGCATATAGGATATGCTTTTTTAGTCAACAATGGCATTATCTCCTAGATGAGTAAGAAACAAGCATGCATATCTTTATCCATGATGGAAGCAAAATTTATGGCTTGTACGTAAGTTGTGCAAAAAGCAATGTGACTTAAAAGGTTCCTTGAGGATCTTGATATGCTTAAAGATGCATCTCAACCTATCACTGTCTATTGTGACAATAAGGCTACTTTAGATTTTATCAAAGATCCCAAGTATTATAGAAGAACTAAGCACATTGATATAAGGAATAATTTATTCGATAAGCAGTGTCACAGCAAGATGTGGTTTTATAACACATTTCTACGAACCAAATGGTTGCCAACCATTTGACTAAACCTAAATCGAGACATATATTTTTGGGCCATCTTTAGACATTAGGGTTACATAGGATTGGAGCTTATGATGCACAATGTAAACACCACTTAATCTTACAAATTATTGAATAATATCGTGATTTTATCATCTTTATGTATTTGCATGCATTGGTGATAGTTAGCACTATATATATATATATTATATATTTTTTTTATATAAAAACAAATTGGTTGACTCTCTCACGCTAGTAATTATCCTTTTAGGTGTTGTTGAGGGCCAGCAAAAGATGAGACATTTATATTGTGACCTTGCCTAGACGTCAAGATGAGATCTAATAGTTAGATCATATATGGTGCACCCACAATCCATATATGCTTTTTTCTTAAAGTCAGATGCTAGATCTTTAGTATATTTGATTGAATTAGATAACATATAAAGATCT
>JANITW010000002.1:4557421-4574605 GCA_027564335.1 Erythroxylum williamsii | reverse complement strand
AAAATTTTAATAAGTAAAAATAATATTTTTAATCATTTTTAAATTCTTTGATTTTATTAAATATTTAGATGTTTTTATTTATTATCTAATACTGATTAAACTTTTTAAATTTTAAATCTGTTATATTATATTTTAGCTTTCGATCCCATTTTGAAGACATTGATAAATTATACCACCTTACTAAAACAAATTCAATTATCAACTAAAGATGCATACTTAGCAAGTCAATTTCTAAACCAGGGAAAAAAAAATCATACTTAGCACGGTGAAGGTCTTAATTATTGCTCGAATGTGGTTCTTGCATATTAACTTCTTAATCCCTAATCATCAATCATGTGCTGAGTCTTGTGAATGGAATCAACAAATTTTAGAAAATAATTTTAAAAATTAAGAATTTTCTCATTTAAATTGGATTAGTTTAGCATTAATGATCTTAATATAAAAAGAATAGATGAAAATTCTCTCCGCATTTATTTATTTTGTAGCTTTAAATAACCTTCTTTATATTATCAAATAATGATCGCTGCCGGAAATTCTAATTGTGCATTTATGAAACTAGAAACCCACGTACAGTCTGACGAATGACACCACTTAACATGATAAGTTTGACCCTTCAAAGTTCAAACCTCACAGCTCGACCCTTCTCATATGTTGTTGCCCTATGTGCTCGTAATCAACAAAGTAATGAACTGATCATGACTAGGATCGCACCATGAGCATCATGCACGCCCCTTTCGCGCAGCTGTGCTTTGTATCTCTCTCTAGACTCTAGAATTTGGGCTCCAACCTGCCGCCTTTTCTATATGGTCGTTGCAGGCAGTTTCAAGAATCCTTCCGAAAGCCAGCAAATATTGGTAAAACTTGGCATACATTTTTTAAAACCGAACCCTTAATTTAATCGATATTACTAACCAATTCATCAGAACCTGACCATTCACTAACGCAGTCGTTCCTTTCATGGCCTAGAGGTGACGACAATCGGTGCATGTACCTAATGCGCTTCTCTTCGCCATGTGTCTTAAAGGGCCTTTCCCTTCTCGTTTTCCTTGTCAGTTTGTTCATCTTCTGCAACCCTATAAATAAGACTGTAAACGATTTCTAATTACATATCACAGAATTGTATTACCGTTTAATTTCTTAACAACTTATTAATTGCCTTCTAAATATTCTCTGTCCCTCCTCGTCCAATGGCCAGAATGTTCAAGTCTGTAAATAGTTTCTTGCTTGTAGCTTTTCTTCTTTTAGGCTGTTTGCCTTCATTCTCATTAGCAGCGAGGCCTCTCAATGCTGTGGTGTCTCGGGGATCTGTGACCGAAGCGATTGAGATCTTAATTGATGGTTTCTACTTGGAAGGGATCAAAAGCGGAGGGACAAGCCAAGGCGAGCGAGTTTATCCGGCTATCAACGCTCAAGCACCTGCAGAACTAAATCTCAAGAACTCAGGTCCAAGCCCTGGTGTAGGCCACTAGTTACTCATCTGGGGTTACCTCGTGTCAGTGCTTCTTCGTAGTTTAGTCGGTATACGGCAGAATCGAAGTTAAAGTCTTAGTTATTCAGATATACGGAAATAATTGTACTGGTTCTCGGAACGTTCTGACCACTGATGCCCTTAATCTATTCTTTTATACTAAATACAAAAATAAATCCATCATTTACTTCTATTTGTTTGAAATGCTCAGTCCAGGATTTTTGTTTTCCTGTTATGCCAGAGATTAAGACGCTGCGCTGATCAATTTCACCAGCAAAACAGTTGCGCTCATGCTTTCAAGGTTAAGCAAGCGATGATAAGCCTGAGAGGACGCTCGATCGCTTCTCTAATGGTTACAATCTGAAGAAGAATGATGGATCGCACATGGAGTGGCTATTGTCTCCATGTGTTTCTCGTCGACGTTGAGAGGAACAAGAAATGGACAAAATATTATCAAGAAAACGAGTTGACGGGTTCTATATATATATATATTTGGGTTCTATAATAAAATATTAAATGTATTATAACTTCTAATATAGAATATTTAATATTAGGATTTATCTGTTAAATTTTTGACATAAAAATTTGTAGAAGAGTTTATAATAATTTTATGTCAATTTTGAAAATATTTTCTATAATATTGTAAAGAATAAAATTTTACAAAAATAAGAAAATAAATATAACCAAATGCTTTCAAACATAATAGTCAAAGTGGTTAGATTGAGTCAATTAAGCAGAATATTAAGGATATTTAATTTTAAATGGAAAATTTGCAATTAAAAAAAGAAGATTTCTATCACTAATTCTTAAAGAAGGCATGTCTCTACTCGGGGCTGAAGAAGAAGATCCGAGTTAACCCATCGATCGATCCAGGCTTCGTAGGGCTCTAATTGCTGTGATCCTAATGGTTTGTGTGTACTTGACAATAGAATTGGTTAGGTTTAGGCCCTTTTTAGTTATCCAGCGTACAGCAGCTTAGATTGAGAAGTCTTTATCAGTTGTAGACTGCACAATCGCAAAATATCCATATAACCCAACCAACTCTGTCTTATGTGCCCACGCCACGTTTCACGGAGAAGAGATATAACATAAACGGATCGACAGTGATCAAACCACCTGATATAACCCAAAATGGGAAACTCCAAGACCGAGTTCGATGACGACGACGACTCTGCTACTATCTCCGACGGCTCCAACACCAAGACGGATTCCGACCCAGAAACCGAAACCGACGATGAAGTCCCTCCTGTCCCTCCTCCTTCTTCGTCTCTCTTTGAAGATGGGGAAAAGGTTCTCGCTTTTCACCAGAAACAGATTTATGAAGCCAAGGTCGTACTCTCTCGGTCTATGTATTTCTCTGTACTTTTCATTTCTGTGCAATCATTTTCAGGATTTTATAAGGTGAATGAATTAAAAATAAAGACAAATGTATAGAACAGGAGTAGCTCTGATTGTGTTGAAATTGGTCTTTCCTGGTACGCGAATTTATATGCATAAACCATTGAGTAGAATTTGGATATTTCTTCTTAGGAGCGAAAAAGTCTTCGCCTTTTGCATGCATTTCCTCTTCATTTTGGCACATTCGATGCCTTGCTAATTTTCGTTGCCTAATTCACTCAAGGCGTTCCATGAAGAAATAAATAGGCATATGCATGTGCATGTAACGTATTTGAAGATCGCCTAGCGTTGGATTGTTCTCCTGTAAGTGTTTGGAGCCAAGAATGCTTTGTCCGTATGCTGTGTGGACGCTTTCATTTACGTTTCACATTGGTGAATGAATTTATTTTTCCGATTGACCTTAATAAAGGCGATCGTATGGTTGTTCCTAGTGGAAAGTTTATTCAAGCCAGCTTTCAGTTTCTTTTCTATTCGTTGTTGAAAAGAGTATAAATGAACTGAAATTAATTTATTGTTCCGAGCATTTGAGCGATGTGTTTAAGTTGGTGGTTAGAGAAAAGGCATTTTTTTCTTTTAACTACTATTAAGGATGAAAACTTTTTCAACTTTCAAGGATGGCTATTGCCAACCACGATTTTTTCACTTGTGTATTAGAATCCACAATTTTGTCGTAACTTTGAGTGTTCACAATTATTACTTGCTAAATGACAATTGTATACTGTTTGTTTTCATCTCAAGGTGGTAAAAGTTGAATATCGATTCAGGGAATGGAGATATTATGTTCATTATTTGGTAAGCATCAACTATGTGATTTTTATTCCTTTTCCTTTACTTCTCTGTAATACAATTTTACCATGTCAGATTTAATGCCTTCTGATTTTAACCCATAAAATTTTGTATCTTGCCAAATTTTGAATGATGGTTGGTTGCCTAAATGTCATAATTTGTGTTCTTTCTTTATTGTTTTGCAGGGATGGAACAAAAGGTCAGTCACACCTTTCATGTAACTGAATTATAATATTCAAGAGAGAGACTGATTATTTGAGCAAATGCTTGTGTTCTAATTTGGAGATTGTATATTATGTCTCATATTCTTGCATTCTCCTTCCCTTTTTAAACTTTCAAGAAGAGTTGTGTAGACGAGTCGTTGAATTATTGTTCATAACAACTTGCAAAGATACTCAAGAGACGTGGATCAACTTCTGCTTGGAGTATATCATGCTGTTTGCTAAGAATGATTATTAATCTAATTCTTATCTTTGTTTTGCCTTGACTACTCCACACTTGTAGATGCACATTTTATGTCTTATAGCTCTTGGAATATGCCTGCAAGATAGCAGTACACTCGTAACCGAGGATTGTCCTATATTATTTAATGGATGGATGTATTAAGGTTATCCCAGGAGGGGAATATGCTTTATCTTTTCTTTGTAAGTGACTTAATCTACTGGTCACATATTCTTCTTCAACTTCTAATTCCTACAGTTGGGATGAATGGGTTGGAGTGGACCGCTTGTTGAAGTTTAATGAGGAGAATGTGCTGAAACAGCAGGCCCTTAACAAGAAACAGGGTGCAGAAAAAAACACAAAATCAATCCGTGCGACGCAGATCAAACCCAAAAGTTCCAGTGGTTAGAATTATACAACACTTATACTTTGTGTAACTTATATTTCATACAAATTCAATGTTTCTTATGCATATCTGCAGAACCTTCTACATTTTCAGTTTGAATATGAATCCTTTTTTGGCCTTGTCCTTTGAGATGGTTTTTAAACTACTTTGAAACTTTTGTGCAGTTGCAAGGGGCAAGAAGCGGAAAAATGATTTTCTTAATAAGGTAAAAGTTTAATGTTTCTGCCTAATATTCTATCTTGTGTTGATTGCTGATGGCAATTAGCATATACATAAGGGGATAAAAATTAAGCTGGATAAAGATTTGTTCTCTTCAATGCTTTATGATCATTAGCTCTTTGAGAGGTTTTCCTTTTATGCTTATCTTTCCCTTTGCTTATGCTGCAATTAATAAATTGTTAGGATAAAGGTGCTATACCCATGGAAAAGCTCATCAATCTACAAATTCCAGCAGCATTGAAGAATCAACTTGTTGATGATTGTGAATCTATCAATCACTTGGGGAAGGTATCAATCCTGTTTTCTTTTCAATCCTTTTAGATTATTTGGTTGTAGCTTGTTGGTAACAAGACCAAATAGCCTTTCTTATTCCATTATTTCTCAGCTTGAGATTAGTAGTTTTGCCAGGAATGATAGTTCTGGCTATAGGTGAGTCAAGTTCCTGATTTTTGCCCCGTGGGATTAGATGTGATATTCTGAGGTCAATATTGTATCCTTTTTTTAATATGAAAGTTCAATATTTCTAGAGTTCATATTTGAAAATTACTGTGCCTATAGCATACATGATTTTTACTTTGTTCATGGTGAATGTCTACTGTTTCATAGTCAATGCTATGATTTGACTTTCATTTTCTATTTCAGCTTGTGAAACTTCCCCGCAAACCAAATGTGGATGACATTCTGAAGAAGTATGTCAATCATAGGTTAAAGAAATATGATCTGTAAGTTCTCAGCCTGCTTTTTTTTTTAAATTGTGCTAACTTTCCTCCTAGGCTGTCAATTTTTCTTAAATTTGATGGGGTTCTTAATTGCAGGTTGTCTGCTTGATAACATTTCAGCAATCTTAAATGTTATTTCTCCTTTCATTCAATTGATACTGGTTCCTCATGCCCCTAATACCATATTTCATTCAAGTGCATTTACTTTTTCTAGTTTCCTATTGTGTCATTCACTTCCCTCCTTAGGATGGATTAAGGGAAGAATTATCTCTGTTATCCAAAATTAGAAGAACACTAGTCCGAAGAAACTGAATTGAAAACCCAGATGAGATATTGTCCTTTTGTCCATGATGAACTTCAGGCAATCTTTGGCCTAGTCTTGATTTCTAATCACTGAACGTGGCTTGCAATGTTTGAAATTGACTAATTTAGAGTGCAATGTAAGTCTTCATCTGGATCTATGTTACTGATGTATTTTATGCTTCATGATTTGGTAATGTAGGATAGCTGAATCCGTTGAAGAAATAATGAACGGATTGCGATGCTACTTTAACAAAGCATTGCCTGTGATGCTCCTGTACAAAAGTGAGCGCCAACAATATGTTGATGCAACTAGAGAGAATGTATCTCCATCCTCAGTTTATGGTGCTGAACATCTTTTACGCCTGTTTGGTATGCTTATTCCAGGAACTTCTTGGAGTAGTTTCTGTTTTATTGGTCTGGTTTCTTTTATCTGAAAAAGAAGATATTGTCTTTGCAAGCAATATCGGTACATCTGAGCTTGACCTTGTTTTGTTATTTTAATAATTTGAATACCTTCTCAGATAGCCCAAAATGTCTTTCTTTATTGAGAAATTGAAATTTCCTTAAAATTTGAGATACTTGATTTTATTGTTGGTGCATCTCTTTACCCTGGTTCTATTTCTGCAATTTTGTCCATACAGACAGAAAATGTTCCTGGTTTATGTATGGCATGCTGGAAAAGAAATGAGTTTTAACAATCTGGAGCATAACTTATTATTTGTGTGCAGATTGCTGTCACTATTAGAAGTATCCTTTGTTATTTTTTGTGGATACTTCTAAAAAATTCATCTGTTCTGCAATGTCTAGTAAATAGAAATGATAGCCATCGAAGCGGTATTCATATACTTTTTCTAGCGTTTACAGTTAAGTTGCCTGAGTTATTAGCTATGCAAATATTAAGGAGGAGACGCTGATGGAATTGCCTCAAAGACTTGTCAACTTTCGCAAGTATGAAGTCTTGTTTCAAACCTTGAGTGCTGATAAACTAAAAAGAAATTCATTGTTATAATTATTGGTTTTCTTTATTTTTTAGCTTTAATGGTTTTGAGGTCAGTATCTTGGTGAACCTAAAAGTTTCCATTCAAGTGAAAATGTTGCTAAATATGATTTACCAACTTTCAGTGTTACTATTGAGGGGCATGTAGCAATTGATGGATGATAAGGTTGTCTCTTTGAAGTTGCCATCTTTTTGTAGTTCCTCCTGATATCAAAACTGAGGTTATCTGTTGGAAACAAAAGGCAACCTTGCGTAATGAGTTGACTTGTGTACTCATGTGGGAGTTACCTAGTTCTAACAGGATCAGAGGATGCCTTTTTCTTGTTAATCTCTTATAGTGCTATTATGATATACTTCAATATCTCTAAAGTGTATTGTTTGTATATTTATGCAGGTTTTTATAAAAGAATCAGGGCACTTTTCTCCTTGCCACTTACCAGGCATTGGAAGACACTAGTACAAGCACCAATAGATAAGAAAGATCAGCTTGTAAAGGGTCATAGGCATTTGTTTTCTCTTTGAAAAACACTACACATGGAGGTTTGATATCTTTAAACCATCTTCCATGTATCCCTTCTCTAGACAATGTTGAGAAGCGATATATGTTATGCTATTGGTTGTTAGACAATCCCATTCCTATTGGATGTGGAATTTGATTTGTAATGTTCTTGACTTTTTGCTTTTGTTGTGTTTTTTTTTTCTCTACAGCCTGGTTCTCGTCATGTGGCAATCCAGTTTGAACCTCGGCGCGAGGAGAAAGCACATATGTTTGGAGCAAAGGATCCATCAGAGAGCCCTAGCTCTGTCTCTGGCATGAAGACTAGATTGTTGTGTAAGGTATATCTGTTCCTGAAGTGTCGGGTGGAAATAACATGTTCAATGTGGATAAAACTAGCAAGGATCGTTAAAGGATTTAAACCTCTAATTTTTCTGTTCATCAAATCCAATGTTATATTGCTTAGTGAGCATGTTGAGTGGACTTAATTCATTTTGAAGTTTTCTTCTATTTTAAATAACATCTTCCATATACAAAAAGTATCTTGTCCTGTTAACCTCCTGCATATAATTTCCTCCCTAAAGGTGAGATGGGAGGGTAGTCTAATGTGTTGTTTAGTCTTTTCTACTACGAAACATTTTTAACATTTTAAGTTTATGAAAACAGGTGTATGAAAAGTGTAACATCCCATCACCGATGGGAAGGGTATTTCGGTAAATTAGGACAGGTTAGGAATGTTTAATATATCTCGGCATGCAAATGTATCTTATAGCCTTTATATAAATATAAATGGTAATTTTTGCACATGCACATGATTGTACATGCATTCATGACATTTCCCGGCACTAATTCACAAATTCCCATCACAAAAATTCCGTCTAAAAATTAGAAAATCATAGCCACAAGAATCACTCAATTCGGACCTCTATAGGTCCAATTATAAATAATATACGAATCAGAAAAATTATTTCCCGGACCCCTCACTTCGACCTAACCGATCCCCGTCAATTTCAGCTCTAAAAATTTTCAATTTTACAAATAAATGTAATTAAATATTATACAAATCTGATGCCTTGAGAATCTGGTCAATCGAACGTCGGACAGAAAAGTAATTGACAAAAGAAATAAATTGATTCCAAAAACTGAATATCTTTGATCAAGTCTAATGTGTACTTCTTCTGGAAAATATTTATTCCTTGCGTTGTTCTTGCTACTTCAAGTCTAAGAAAAAATTTGAGTTCTCCCAGATCTTTAATTGTAAAAGCATCATGTAGATATTATTTGATATTGTGAATTGCTCCTATATCATCACTAGCCATTATGACATCATCCACATACACTAAAAGTGCCATGAAACCCTCACTTCCAATTTTAATAAACAAAGTTTGATTTGATGTAGCTTGTTTGAAACTGTACTGAAGTAATGCTGAAGTCAATTTAGCGTTCAATTGGCGACTTGCCTGTCTTAGTCCATAAAGAGATTTATCCAATTTGCAAACTTTGTTTTTGTTTCCTTCATAGCCTTTAAGAAGCTACATATAAACTTCATCAAGGTCTCCATGAAGGAATACATTGTGATGTCAAGTTGATGTAAATGCCATCATTTGATTGCTACTAATGTAAGGAGAAGTCTTACTATTGTCATTTTAGCTATGGATTAAAAGTATCCAAAAAATCTATGCCCTCTTGTTGTGTGTAGCCTTTAACAATGAGCCTAGCCTTGTATCTTTTCATTGATCCATCTGCTTTCTGTTTTATCTTGAAGACTCATTTATATCCAATTACTTTCTTTCCTTTTGGCAAATTAGCCAGCTCCACAGTGTTATTTTGTTGCAGAGCCTATATTTTTACTTGCATTGCTTGTCTCCAATTTTCATTTATGACTGCTTGTTCATAAGTTTGTGGCTTGTGTTCTTGATCAACTACAACTGCAAATGCATAATGTTTAGGTGTTAGTTTAGAATAAGAGAAAACATTGGAAAGATGACGAGGACTTGTTCTTTGAGTAGCCATGCATTTGTAGTTAGTTAGGTACTGCGACTTTGACTTTGTTTTGTTGTTTCTTCTCAAGCTTTGATTTGGATGTTGTTGAAGTTGGACTTGTGTTTGAGCTTGAATCTAATTTTCAGGTTAAGAATGAATAGATGAAGGAACAAGTTCTGGTGTAGTTAAAACAGAATCTGATAAGGTGGTAGCCATTTCTGGTAATGGTGTAATAGCAGGAATTGGTTGAATGTTATCAAATAATGATTGAATGATAATGAAGGCAGAATTAATTGATTATTTTTTTGCTTATCAGAAATCTGCATATCAGTAGTTAGTGTGGAAAAAGGAAATATATGCTCATAAAAAGAAACATCTTGAGAAGTAAAGATGTTTTGAGTTTTAAGATAAAAAAATCTTAAAACCTTTAACACCTAAAGAGAAACCAGAGAAAACAACTTTGATGCTCCTAGAATCAAACTTGGTTTTAATGTTAGAATGATTTGAACCAAAAGCAAGGTAGCCAAAGACTTTCAAATAATTTAAATTTGGTGGTTTAGAATATAGTGCTTCAAAAGGTGATATGTTATTAAGAACAGAAGTAGATATTCTATTGATCAAATAAATGGCATGCAACACACATTCATCTTTAAAATATATAGGTAACTTAGCCTGAAATATTAATGCCCTTGCCACATTTAAAATATGTTGATGCTTTCTTTCCACAATGTTGTTTTGTTGAGGAGTCTTAATACATGATGTCTGATGAACTATGCCTTTTGATTCATAGAAAATTGGAACATTAAATTCTTGCCCATTGTCACTTCTGATACACTTGACAACACAATTAAATTAAGTAGAAACGTAAGAAATGAAGTTTTGCATGATTGTTTGTGCTTCAAATTTATGTTTTTATTAGGAATATCCAAGTAAACCTACTAAAGTCATCTATAATAGTGAGAAAGTACTGATGTCCTTTAAAAGTGAGAGCATAATTGTGTCCCCAAATGTTAATATGAATCAGGTCAAAAATAGTATTGCTAAAAGAAATGTTGATAGGAAATGGTAATCTTTTCTGTTTTGACATATGACATATCTCACAAGGTTCAACATCAGAAACAGAAGGAACTAACAATTTTAATCGAGAAAAAGAAAGATGGCCTAGCCTAGTATGCCATCGTATTGAAGTTTCTTTATTACAAGTAACAGAATTAGCAAGAGCAGTATGTGAAACAGGTAAAACATCATTGGAATTCAGCTTGTAGAATCCTTAGGAATGCTCAGCAAGCCCAATCATCTTCCATGGCTAAATGCTCTGGATTATACAATGAGAAGATAAGACAATTATGCAATAAGAAAGATCATGAGCTAATTTACTAATACATATAAGATTAAAAGTAAATTCTGGCACATATAAAACACTTAGGAGTTTCAGAGATTTGTTCAAATAAACATTGCCAATGTGAGTAACTTGAACCTTGCATTTGTTAGGGAGATTCATATAAACATTTTCAACTTATTTATAAGAACTAAAAAATGTTAAAGAACAGGCTATATGATCTGTAGCACCAGTATCAACAATCCATTCACTGCAATGAGAATGATTGTTAGTATAAATGTGTAAAGAAATGTATAGATTATTCTCACAATTTGAAGGAATCAAACCTAAGGTTGACTTTGTCTGTATATGATTTAACAAAGTCACTGCATTAATATGACGAGAGGTAGACAGAAGCCCTTGTAGTAGCTATAACAACTGATCATACTGGTCCTTAGTAAACTGAAATGTAGAAGCTTAATCCTCTGTAGCTTTAGAATGATGATAATCAATAGACTGATTATTAGTAACAACAGTTTCCATAGCATTAGCATAAACTCGATTTGAAGGCTTTTTGGAATTTTTCATATTGGTAGGATACCTGCACTTCTTATAGCACCTGTCAATGGTATGACCCTCCATTCCACAATGTATGCATATAGGTGTTGTTGAATTGTTAAAGAACTTTCTTTGTATAGAAACATTACTACCTTTAATAGCCAAGGCACTGATATCAGGGCCCAAAGACCTTTCTTGTTGAATAATCAAAAAGAATGCCTTATTCAAGGAGGGTAAAGGATCCATCAACAGAATTTGTGATTTCACAGTCAAATAGGTTTCATTCAGTCCCTTAATGAAAAACATGACCTGATCATTTTCATGAAATTCCTTAATGTTCTTGGAAAGAACAAATGACCATTGAGGAGTACAAGAACAAGATGGGATAGGATGTAAGATTTGCGATTCATCCCACAATATTTCTAGCTTAGTGAAATACTCATGTATAGAAAGAATTCCTTGTTGACATGTATATATTTCAAGTTGAAGATCACATATACGAAAAGAGTTACTATGAGGAAATCTAGCTTTGAGACCATTCCAGATCTCATAGGCAGAATCCAACCAAATTATGGACTACGAACTAGATGGTGAGACAGAATGAATAAGCCAAGAAATTACCTAATTGTTACATCTTTCCCAAGGAACAAACAAAGGATCTATAGGATGTGGTTGCAGAATCGATCCATCTACAAAGCTAAGTTTGTTTTTGGATAGAAGCGTCATCTTCATGGCTCTCTGTCATTGATGATAATTTGGTCTAGTTAGAACCGAAGAAACAAGAACAAGTGTTGGATTCTCGTTCACATGAAGATAATAAATATTAGAGGATTGTCTTCTAGCTTTTGAGTTGAACCAGAAGCATTATTAGCAATCCAGGAATTGAGATTAGCCATAGCATCAAACCTCAATTAGAGAAAGCAGAAAAAGCAGAGATAAGAAACTACAAAGTTAAAATGCAAGAAAAATATGGAAATCTTAGAAAGAATCCAAAAAAACTATAGAAGCAGAAGTATTTCATCTGATACCAAGATAGAAAACTGAATTGAAAAAAGGTGAAAATATATTTCATCTTAACAGAATAACAATATTTATACAATATATCTTAAGAATGAATAACGAATATAACTAACTATAACTAACTTATGACTAACTACCTTAACTGTCAACTTTGTCTTTATATAATTCTAATATAAAGTGATGGGGCGGAGTGGTAGGAAACGATGGTTGGTGGAGAATTCTTCTTTGAATTGTAAAGAGTAGAGAGTCTTCTAAATAAGAGGTTGTCAATGGCAATAGCAATAGAATTGAAAAGAAAATGAAATGGTAACAATGATGGGTGTTCTTATTGTTCTTCACTTCTTTTAAAGTCACTAAATTCATATCTCCATCTCTGGATTTTCATTCTAAACTTTATGGGAAAGGGAGAGAAAAAGACAAATTTTAGTACTTGGTTAGTGAAAAAAGACAAGAAGCTTCGATTTGCTAACATTGTTAGCTACATTTCCTAATTTATTAAAAGGCAATAGGACCACTTATTTTTTAAATTAAAAAGCCACGTCAGTTAAAATAGGTCCCACTTTTATGCAAAATTAAAAAAAATCACGTAAAAAAAAGGCAACGTGACATTTAACTAATAGAGGGCCTAATTCTGTTAAATTCTCCATCTAGGTAGGATCTGATTTTAAAGTTTTGTAAACGTTGGGGTTCAACTTTAATGCTCTAAAACATTGAAATTCAACTTAAATTTTGGTGTAAATGTTAAGGTTTTAAATGTTATTGTGGCCTATATCAATTCTTATATGAAATATTTTAATGATCTTAAGTAAAAAGACCACTTATACAATCATCACAATAAAAATTTCTATAGACATGTGAGTCAGTTAAGTAAACTTGATATCTAATAAGCATTCACATGTTCGTTTAAGTATTTCAGTCCATAAAATTGACTACATTTTTTATAAAGAAGAAATATAATATTTGTTTGTCTTTTTACACTTTATTAATGTCTAGTTATAACGACAATGATTAGAAATAATTTAGGAATAATACATAAATGAAATAAGAATTTTATAATTATGATTTTTCATAATTTTATTTACAATGTACATCTACCCTCATTTGATTTATCACACACACACACACATATATATATATATATAAGATAAATAATTTCTTTAAATAATTATGTAATTGAATTAAAAGTGACGGATTAGTTGTAGGTATAACCTGATAGTTTATTATGTCTTGTTTTCCAGCGGCAATTGTTCAACTTGGTACAAAAGAGGTGAGTTACTCATTGCTAAGCCTTCAAATTGTTTATTGTCTTCTCCAGATTATAATCCTCTAGCACCACGAGACTCCAAACTTCAAGGAACCAAACTATTGATTTTTTGCCCTTCGTTATTCTTCTTGTTCTTCTCATCTCTTCAACAACTGAAAAATTTTTGTCAAGACGGTCTTTTATGGCAGGGGAAGATGATCCAAGAAATCAAGTTTTAACAGATAGAACTTTCAATTATAGGTTCTATGGGATGACAGAAAAATGCTTAATAGTTCTTCATTTGCTTCACCAATTCTAGAGAAAGACTCGTTGGTTGGGCAACTAACAGAGATATACTTATGTATCAGAAACATTCACGAGTTACTGTCTCGACTCATGCTGATGGAACCATCGTATGAGAGACTGACACCACTCTGCATGATGTTAGCAGAGCAAAAGTATCAGATTCTAGAAATCGGGAACAGATGTTCCTGTTGCAAGCCTTCCCATCCATCTAATTTTTATTTACTTATTGCAATAAATGGATGAGAGAGCTTAAGAAGAGAGATATGGGAACAAAAGATCTCTTCCCACCATACTGTGTATGCATTTCCATAAATTGAAATTATAAATCACTCAACTTTTTGCCATTGGTTTAAGAAAACATAGACAAGAAGTCGGTGTATCCTAACATTTTCTATTGAAATTTTCAGCTTAATGTCAACTTGGGATTCTAATACATTATGACACCAGCTGAAGCTGCCTTTTTTGGTAGCTGGGGACAATTCCTTGGCTTCTCAATGCATAAACTACCTGAAGCTGCCTCTCTAAGTAACTAGAGACACTGCCTTATTCTCCACAATCCCATTACAAGCTCATTGCATGAACTGCTTTACAAGCTATTGCAAAAAGCAGATTCCAGATAATTAGAAGAATATACGCACTTAAGGTGATCCCATCCGGTCGTTATAATTAATTCGAATTGGTTACTTCTCACTAGTCCTCTTCGCACGATATCCTTCTTCTCTTGGTATCCTAAATTCCACAAAAACAGGTAGTTATCTTGTCATGTCGGAGGGGTGCTTCACAAAACCTTAGAGAGACAGAGTCAGACTTGACTAGAATTTAGAGCTCCGGGTACGAGAGACTTTCATCTTTTCTTCCAATCCTAAGACGTTTTACTCGTTCCACAAACTCCCTGTCAAGGTCAAACCGTTAATCATTGGATTATCAAGTGTTTTCAACCACAAATTCACTAAATAACAATGTTCAGGAACTTACTTCCAAGGGACATCACCAGCAGTCCTCCAGCTCTCGTCTTTGTCCTTATAAAGCAGGCAGAACTCGGATTCTGCCTGGAACAACCTTAAACCAGATGCAGATTGTCGTCCTGATAACAAAAATTTATACCTTAAACTTACAAGTTTAATGCCAACTTGGAAAAGGGTCAAGCTCCAAACTATCTCTAGTAACACCTACCAAACATGTCCTCGAGTTGAAGTGCAAGGCTCGAGTAGCCACTATGATCAAGCATGCAGATCTTCCTGCCAACAATTACTCCATCCATGTTGACCTTTACATAAGCCCATCTTTCTTTGCTCTGAACACCCTCGGTCTCCTCGTCGCATTCTTGGGATGTAAGTATTTGGTATCCTCCATTTGAATGCTTCACCGATGGGTTCAAATGCGACGTCTGAGGCCACTCCATCGAGGCTCCATATCCCTCCAAGGTCACTACTCATAAAATTGCAAGAAACCCCATTAGAATATTATGATGATTGTAATTTGTTGAAAGGCCTAATTCACTCCCAAAAGTTAGCTTTAGAAGGGAGGTTTTACACACTATTATAAATGGCTAAATTCACTCACACTTGTCTGAAATTCTTGACATGTAAAGAAGCTAAAATCATTATTACCAATTATAAGGCTACAATTTCCAAGTTACAGTAAAGTTAAAACAGAAATAAATGAACTGAACTTACAGTGTCGTGAAGGATGACAAGCCTCAGGTTGCAGAGTTCTGAGACTGAGACCAAGGTCGATAATGCCATCACCTTCCCTACCTTGATAATAAACTGAGTCAAGAGTCGATGGATTAAAAAAAAAACCAGATGTGTTAGAGTCCATTGGTTTATGAGGCAAGAAAATGAGAAAGATCAGGGAAATTAAAAGTTAATTGGCAGTAGGAAGATAACGAACGTATTTATACCTGATCTGCTAGCATTTAAGAGCATCTGATGATGGTCGGAATCCGCTGTGGGAGTGGAGATCAAACCAGGAGACATGGAGGACAAGTAGGGCAATTCTCCCATTACCAATCATTTAATGGTGTTTATCTTCTTCTGTAACTCTGATACTATCAACATGCAAGCGCACAAGCAAGTTACTAGAAAACAGGAAGACAAGGCATGGCCAATTGATCATCAAAAAAGTTGATTTGGATTATGCAACCTGATATTGCTACAAAGTTTCAGCTTTTTCAGGTTTGAATCCTGTGGTGAGCAACCAATCTTTAGTAGCCCTCAGGATTGAACAGTTATGGACATACAAATTAGGGTGTGTCTGGCTGACGAAAAGTTGTGGTGGAATCCTAATTCAAGGGTATTGCAACTTTGGAGAGGTACAATATTTTACTATCACATGCCTTGTTGTACAAATGGGTTGAAACTTGTTATAGTCAATGTTCTCTTTACGTGAAAGATAGTAACCAAACTACTCTTTGCTAAGATCTTTTCTTAAGCTTAATCACATGAATCAATGTAGTTGACATGTTCTAAATGTTTTACTCAGACTCTCTCTCGTGGGGTACTACTGCTACTATTTCAAGGGGACAATAATAATCTGAAAACAACTTCTGCCCTGCTCAAAAGGAGGACATGTACATGTTTCCCTTCCAGAATAGGATTCCTTTAAGGCACGCAAGTGCAATTGTTAGGGCAGAAAACGAGCTGAATACTGAGAACAACGTGTTCTTGGTTAAAATTATTTCCAAAAGGTTCAAGAGTTCCCAATCCAACAGGCAGCTTGATAAATGAGAAACTTTTTTCTTGTTACTACGGGGATAGCCCTAAAATAATGAAGGGATTATCAAAGTGTTGAGCTTGGTATTGCACAGACCAGTATCGCGGTGTTCAGAGCTGGCCCAGGGTAAAGGAAGGCAGGGCATCTGCCAAGGCTCAGTTTTATAAAGAATAAAAATTGCAATTAAAAAAGCTCTATTTTATTTCATTTTGCTTTTTATAAAGGTTTTGATCTTTATAAAGAGCAACAAAAAGGTTTGTATTTTACCTTTTTGTTTTTTATAAAAGTTCACTTTTGATTATCATAAAGAAAAAAAGTAAAATAGGAATTTTTTTATTTACCCAGGGCTTATAAAACGTCAGGACTGGTCCTGAGGGTGCTTGTACTGGACCAAATTTAGGTCTTGAATTATATTAATTTGTATACACCAAAATATCAAAAATACCAAGATTAAATTGTAATTTAAATTGTCTTTATATTTAAATAATTTTAAACATAATTTTTAAAAATAACTGTTATGAATAAAAACAATTTTATACTAATTTAATAATGAAATTTTAAATTAAATTTTAAAATATTTTTCAATGATAATTATAATATAGGACTAGAGAACTAACATTTTTATATAATTAAAAATAAATTTAACGCCTACACTCTCAAACACTTTTTTTTCAATTTTCAATTTTTCTTTCAACTTATTTTTAAATAATTTTTTTTATTTTCTAATATAAACATTCAAGTTTAATTTATTGCTATAACATATGAAATAATTTTAGTTTTTGTAATTATATCTTATTATTAAATAAAT
>JANITW010000002.1:4385688-4408611 GCA_027564335.1 Erythroxylum williamsii | reverse complement strand
CAAGGACTTCATTAAATCAATTTAAGATCAACATCAAATCCATAAATATATGAACATCAAAATAATGAAAAATGCCTATATTAATCATAAAATGATTTGTAAAATAAGTGCTAAAGGTGATTGGCTTTAGAGCACTTCTCTAATAGTTTATGAGATAATTATACATTGTAAATGAAATTATGAAGCAATTATAATTATGATATTCATATTTCATTTATGTATTATCCTAAATTGTTTCTAGTCATTATTTTATTAATACTAAACATTAATAGAATGTAAAAAGGCTAGTGCATATTATGTTTTTTCTTATGAATGAAGTGATTGATCTCATAGGCTAAAGTATGGAGATATTTAAACAAACGTGCAGGTGTTTGTTAGAAAACAAATTTACTTAACTGACCCGAGATGAGAAATCCATTTGAAACATTACTTGTATATCTATGAAAATTCTCATTGTAATGATTGTATAAGTGATCCTTTGACTTAAAGTCTCCAAAGTTATTTTGTATATAGATTGTTATATTTTGATACTATTTATGATCTATTATAATCATATGTTGTTTAGTTGATAGTCGTTGGATGTAGCATGAACTATATAAAAGTAGTCGAGTAATCATTATAGGATTTATCACCCTAAAGTTAAGAGAAATCGATAAATAGTGTAAAGAAGAGCAAGTAACAAGTGCTAGATTTTTAAGAACTTACATTTATTTATAATAAGACTTTGACCCTTTTAATAATATAGTTAAATTTTAATTATAATTATAATTAACTCTAATTAAATAAAATTTAGGTTTAAATAAAATCCAACATCTAATGTTGAAGTTTATTTATTAAATGTATTATGTTTGCTCCTAAGATTTTCAAAGTTTATGATCTAAGTCTAATTTGATTAAATTATCTTTTCTCTCTTCAACCATTCTTTATATGTAACTCATTAGATTCTCAAATATGTTGGTTATTTATATATATTATAACTTAGACAATATTTATGATTAGATAAATTAAACTCCTTTAATTTATCTTTAATTTAATTCTCTAATTGAACAATTTATATCCATAAATCTTTATCGGTGTTTAACAATGCATCATAACAACCTAAATATTAGAAATGTCAAAATAGTTTTGATTTATCCTTTTCCTATAAATTTTTTGTATAATTTAATTCTTTTATTATATAATATTCTAATTAGATATAGAGTATGAATGCAATAATATTAGTGTGTACTCTAGTTGAGTTCAATCATATTAGGTCTCCACCAATAGTATTTGATTTTATTGATAACGTTTGAAATTTATTTTAAAAGTATCATTTTACCTTGACCAAGAATTTTCCAAATCAATACTATCAAAAAATAATAGCATATTTTCCTTAATGATTTTAGGTAATTAATCCTAAATTGATCGTTCAACAATTTATATATAGTTTATGATATATCTAAAGGCTACCAATTGAGTTATCTTTAACAAGGATAAGTTGAGATACTTTGAAAATCTCATGTCAAAAGTTCATGTATATAATCATGATAATAATAATTTTCGTATACATACAAGTAATGTTTCAAATGAGATTCTCATATCAAGTTAGCTTAGTGAAATTATTCTCTAAAGAGCATTAAGACATTTGTTTAAGTATCCCTTTATTTTAATATATGAGATCAACTACTTACTTCATAAGTAAGACACATAACATATGCTAGTCTTTACGCTTTATTAACATCAAATCTTAATAGTACAATGACTAAGAATAATTTAATGATAATACATAAGTAATTATGCAATTTATATTGCATTTATGCAGTATCGTCATAATTTTATTTGCAATGTACATTTATCTCATGAACTTTATCTTATACATCATTTAATTAAATAAATATGCATAAGATAAAGAATGTTTTTAAATAATTATGTCACAAAAATTACAACCAACTAATTAGTTGTAGGACATAAATCAATAATCTCCCACTTATACTAAGTCAGTTATTTAAGTATCTTAATCATATCACTATATAATGATCATACTACTACTGGGGCAATGATTTATTGAGTTAATTTTGCAAGATTTCTCTAAAGTGAATGCTTGTTTAAATCTTAATATTTTGATCTTAATTATTATCATAATTAAAAGAAATTGTCTAAATACATACTTGGACCTTTAATGATACCTTAACTCCTTTCACATGCATAATGGATCTAATGTTCTATAATATATTACTATTTCAACAATGCAAGGAACTATATTGAGTTCTTTAAAGAACTTCTTAATCAAAATAGTCAACTCTAATAAATTAATAATACATTATGGATTAATTGGCAATTAACGCTATATTGGAACCTTTCTAACTCAAAATAGTTTTTAAAAAGTAAAATATATCTTTATAGGATTTACTTTTGTTAAACTAAAGTTAATATTCATATGACCTTAAACTCAAATATCAACTCATACATTGAACAATAGATATCTTCAATACTTCATAAATATCAGATATCTTAAACACTAAACACCTTTAGTACATGATATATATACTTGGACTAAAATAGGAAAACACTTTTTATATGTATATCTATATTTATATATTTAACTCTTATAATTAAGAGGTTATCTTTTATATCCAATAATATTTGTTTGTGGAATAACATATCTTCAACTATTGAAAATATGAACTTTTATTCTCTATAAATAGTATGTCATTTATATACCTACATTGAATAGTATAATTATACTCCCATTAACTTTGTTGTCTACATGATAAATTCATAACTATCTTAAAAACAAGCTCTTTGAATACATCATGAAAGTGAATCTTTTAACAAGCCATAACATTTTGACTATATTTCTAAAAAACTTATTTTGACTATACATCAAATATATCAACAAAAGTACTAGTGTCATTTGGATATATTTTCATGAGATTTGAACCTTTGTAAACATTATCTTTCTACCACTACTTATCTTGAAAACTATTCTCCTATAAGTAGGCATTGAAATAAATATTTTAGTCAACGGAATTTATAGGATGATATCCAACCTTTTAACTCTCTATAATCCAGTTTAGTTATAAACTTATTAGATAATATATGCTTTAACTAAGCATCATATCCTAAAATCAATAACCTTGATTCTTTCAAAGTCTTATTAGTCTATAATATGAAATCTCGCTAATTGATTAATTTTGAAACTAACAAAGGCAAGTTGTTGTACTAGGCATAGTTATAGAAGAAATAAATACTGCATCATACAATATCTCATATGACATACTCCTCCTTGCACAAACCATACTACTATGAAATTTAGTTATAGATATGTTTACTATAAAATCTCATTCCTTATATATAATTGAGAAATTTTAAATCTCACTACATGAATCTCATCGAAGTGTTTCGACATTCACAATGCTTAACTTTTACTTAGATTTAAATACTCTAAGCTTTCAAAAATTTTAAAACATATTTCATGTAATATATGAGATTATATCATATAAAGTAAATATAATAAAATACAAGTGTTCATCCTTTTTATGAATTATTATTTCATTCAATACTTTATACATACATATATGTATATGTGTGTATATGTATACATGTATAATATTTAACAATTCAATACCATAATTGTCTCTTGACTAAAAGTGGATTATGTATATAACTTATAATTAAAAGATACACATATTCTTATATAGAACCTTATGATTCTCATTATATTAATTTAACCAATATGAATAAAATGATATTTTTAATTATCTAACTTTATATTCTTGTCACTTATGCATAAATCCTTTTGATCCAACATACTATTTATATAAATTTGAATCTACTACTTTTATCCAACAATCTATTTTTATTATATCTTAAATATTATAGTAATGTTGAACTCATACTTAGTATGAAACACTGAAATGTATAAATTAAAAATATACATGATCTCTATTATATTTCGTACAAGCAAAAAAATTTATAGAATCAACAACTATTATCATACTTAAGTCAATGCAGGAAATCATTTTTTTATTCAATTTTAATAAAAATTGTTAAAGAGACTAACGCAACCAGAACACGAAACTAACGCAATCACATGAGAGCCATATACTAACCTCTTAAGGGGAGCTTCTCGTTACTAATATACTTTCAGTAATATATTAATATTTTCCATAATGTATACAATACTATATAAGAAGTCTTTTCTATTTTTCTATATCAAACTTTTTTTCTATATTTTCCACTTTTATACCCTATCCAGAAAACAAAAGGAAACATATCGTCTTCTACCTTTGGACGCCACCAGCCTAGGCGTAGCCGGTAGCTCCTTAATAAAGTAATTCATACATTCAAACGGTTCAAGGACTCCAGCCTCTGAAGCCTCATCTCCTCGTTGAACTTCGTAATGAACGCTTCAACCCGCTGGTTCAGCTCGTCTTGACTCAGCGACGGCTCTTTCCTCAGCTGATACTTTGACCGGTCCTTCAACGCCCCTGATTTCATCACCACGTCGTTTTCTTCATGGCCCTCCGCCTCGTACCTGTCAGATTTATTCAAGTGCCTCGTTAACGGCATTTGCGGTCCCCCCGTTATCATTTTCCACGTGTTATCTAACGTATCGTGCCGCTTACCTCTCTCTTTCCCTCCTAAATAAATGAGTAAATCGATTAATTAATCACTCGCCAAATGACTAATTTACCCTCTCTTTTTTGCCCTTTATGCTGTATGCCACAGCACCACTTGTAATCAAATGACACATTCAAAAGGCAAAGAGCAACTTATCTTTGGAAAAAGACAAGTTTTAAGGATGTTACCTCGGGGTCTGCGTTTGAACGGTTTCTCCTTACACAAGCCGGCGGGAACTGGAGGCATCTCAGCCGGAGAGACAATTGTCGGCACATTTTCGAACGATTCCGTACCCTCCGAAGGGATCCACGTGAACTTGGATGTCACATACTCCTCCTCCTCCTCATCATCAGCTCTCATGCCCTCAAAGGAGATACCACCTTTGTCCTCTCCCCGTCCATATAATGTGCAGTCCACCGCCTCATTGGCTGCTGGAGCCTTCACTGGGTACTCCAGCTCGTTCAAATGGTGCATGGATTTCATTTTCGAAGTGGGCATTTCATCGGTGCGGGCGTCGTGAGTTTGGAAAAGTCGCGAGGACGCAGCAATGGTGATGATGATGCAGTTGATGATGACGTATATGTAAGGAGGCTTAAGCCATGAAGACAGTGAACTCCATATATTAGGGAATTGAGCAGCAGAGAAATCTAACACTAGTGGAACAGAGACTTTCAAAAGCAAAGCTACGAACAAGATTCCAGCTGATATCAACAGAGCCTGGAATGACACTGAAAAAGATACCATTGTTTTAAAACTTTTCACTGTGTTTTGGAAGGATGTTAGTGTCTTGTGTCTTGTGTCTTGTGTCTTGTGTGCGCGAGTATGGGTGTCGACAGAATACAAAATGGGGCGTGAACTTGGGGTTATAAAGGGGAGGAATGTAGGGACGCGGTTTGCGGTGAGGTATCAGCCACCGATTTGATGTGGAAGTTATGTGGACGGTTGAGATATGTAGAGTCATGTGTGTCGAGGTTTCAATGGCCCGAGGTGTCCTGCCTATCTTTCTTCAAATCTTAAGATGCTGGCGTTTATCCACCTTAAATGTTGAAGCTGACAGAAGTATATACTGTAGTAAACAAATTGACTCATTAAAATATTAACTTCATTTTAAGACAAATGATTTTGGGATATGATTCACGCGGTCGTTCTCTCCGTTGAATATTGTTAGATTTTTCTAAATTCTGCATTTCAATAAAATATTGATTGAGTTCTATTTTACATTAATAAAGTTTTTGTTAGTAGAGTATTTTTAGAAGATTTTTTTTAAAGAAATCAATTAACTGTTTGACTATTATTTTTAAAAAAATTTGAAAGAGTTTCATATTGATAACAAAAAATAAAAAGTATTTTTAATTTTAACTATATTTTATTTTGTAATAATAAAAAAATTTCTACATATAAATATTATTTAAAGTATGTTAAACAATATGAAAAGTACAATATATTAATCATTATATAATTTTAAACTATATGAAATATAAATGAAAATATATCTAACCAAATCTTTTTTTATGGATTATGACGTAAGTAAAACTAATATCAAAAAAATAAATATTAAAATATATAAGAAATCAAATAATATTATATAATTCTCAAAATAAACATGAAGATGAGTTTGTGAGTATTGTGAAAATTATATGTAAAACATAAAAACAAAAGAGACTTAAAATAGACTCATTAATTGATCTGAAAAATCTATTAAAAAATATTTTTTTATAAATTCTAAATTTTAACTTCTTAAAAAGTTATATTTTAGCTACCAAAAAAATCATATTAGCCAAAATGAACGTTTGGCTATAAAATAAAAAATATTTTATAACCAAACGTTCATTTTTTTAAAAAAAATTATGATAAAATATACTTATTTACTGTCCAAAAATTCAACCAAACAAACATTGTGTATTGTTGTTATCAAAGGACTGGCTTAGGAAATTTTTGAGCGAGGATTGACAGTCCTATTGTATTTTAACTCAAAATCTTAATATAATAGATTATAAATTAGAACTTTCTCATTTAATTTGTATGTTCCTTTTTTTATGTGAATAATTCTTTTTTTATGAATTTTTAATTATAGTTCTTTTGAACAAGTTATTATATTTTTATTAGAGTTTAATTATAATTATTATGAAATCATTTAAACCACTGTATACATCATTTGGCTTACTCAAATCTATGATCTTTATATATAACATATTTAATTTTTATATTAGGTCTATTTAAATGGGGTATGTTATCCCAACGGTCGTACTAACATTGAACGTTAGTCACACACACAGCGCAGTGAGATGCCGAGACCCCGGGGCAGGGCCACAGGGGACTGCGGCCCAGCTAGTACAGCTCTCTCAACAAAAAAGTAAATGACATAGTTTGTCGGCGACTACAAGAGTAATGTTATTAATACTGTATTAAAATAAGTATTGAATTTAATTTTGATAGAATAAAATATTGATATCAATTAATCTAGAATCATTTTTAAATTTTTTAAATAATTTTAAAAATAATTTAAATAATTAATTTCAATAATATTCGATTCCCGAATCACGCTTGCGTCATGTCTATCTGCTCTAACTAATAATGCTAAAAGGAATGTGGAGGGTCCTTATTGGTAAAGTCTCTTTAAGTCAACTAAGAAGAATGTTGACTTAATATATAATTGACTTGGAGCTCGCACATGCATACACGTGAATTCTCGTTGAAGTTCAGACCCCAGAAAAATCGTTTTAGTTGAAACATCAGTGTGAACGCGTACACAATAGGTCACCAATCTAAACCAGTCACCACGTACCAGCAAGACCTATACCTGTCATAACCTAAATATCTTAAATTGGTGAATCCCTTTCTCGAAGAAAGGCTGATAAAATAGATAAAACTGTTTAATATGTCTACCGTTCCATAAGTTTGATTATTATTAGCATTTAGCAGCAAAATCAGGGGAGGGACACTAACTTTTTATTATGCAACATCCCTAGTTAGGTACTTTTGGGAATATACAGACCTCCTCAATGGATAAACTTGGTGTGTTTCTTTGGATGACTTATAATTAAGGTGGAGTGGAGATAATAGGTCGGTTCCTTGTGTTTGGAAGGGATTGGGCTACTTAAAAGAATAAGAAGGTGCATGAATATGTATGGCATCAGCAAACCTGCAATAAAGTTTCTTTTGGAGAGTTATGAGATCATAGCCTAACATTAATATTATGAATTTAGCGTTTTTCACAACTAAATCAAGTAGAATATGCGTTTTCATAAATATAAAATAGGTATGGAGAGAGGATGGTCTTATATCTAATAAAGAATATTATGCTTTCTACTCTTACATGTACAGGCAGGAAGATTTCCAGACTGGATATCACTTCATACTGTTTATGCACTTACGGCCATGAAATCCACATGACGAAGACCATTCAGGGAGCGAAATAAAACAATTCCAAAAGCCATGGATGGGTGGCAAAAGTATCATATCCATATACACAGTACGGACAGGATAAGGATAATGGTTTAGGTCCCACTTAGAAAGTGTTAGTTAATTACATCTGAAATGCAAAGTCATTTGGTAGTTGCTTAGAGTAATTGATGATTGCTTGACAGCAGGCGTTTTTAATTACCTTTATCCAGATAATGCAAACAAAGAAAAGGACTTTGCTTTGCCTATGAAGAAAGTTCCCAAGCTTTGGAGAGAACAAACATGCAAGGTAAAAGTGTACGAACTTGATCTTTTTCTTCGGAAACCACTCTAGTAGATTCTATGCCATGAAAACCTTAAAAGGACCTATCTGGAACCTGCATTAATATATTGGTGTCGATATGAATGCAGCTTTGACGCCAACAAGAGAACCAGTTTATTGAAACAAGTGATACTAAGAATTATCCTTGAAAGGAACATTTGTTGTATAAACTGTAACTTGGTTCCACGAGGAAGAACATAATAGGATGCTTAGCTCGTAAGAAATGGGGCGTGGACTGGAGAAGTCTACAACTGTAAGTAACTTCGAAGCAATTGTCCCTGAAGGTACCCCTCAAGAAATATCCTTACGCACAATATCTACTGTGTTATTATCATTATCTGATAACAAACAGAGGCAAAGATCCAACTCTGATACGTGTACGCTTTTTTATACACAATAACAGAAAGAAGTATCAAGGGATCACCCGAAACATCGTCTGTAATAAGTGTAACAAGTAGATAAGGAAAAAGTAGGTCCCACTTTGAAGAGAGGATTGGCAGTTAATGTTGATAGCTCAACTAAATAACTGCCAGTGGAAGGTCATGGTCACCTTTGTCTGAAAAACCGGGAATTGTAAAAGAAACTATTTAATCGATCTTTCTCGTTAAGTAATTGATTTGCAGCCCCTTTTCTACGCTTCAATTTTGGGCGGTGGATATGACCCAACAAGTCAAAGATGTCGGCATATGGTAAACTAACCTTCATACTTCATTTTATAAAAAAAGAAATACTAAGGTATCTAATCTAAGAATTTGGTACGATGTCTGGCATAGATTCAACTGTAAAAACGGTCAAAAAGGAGTGGATAAAAGTGACACAATCCGGTGTAAGAAAAAGAGAGAGGAACGACTGAAGTGATATTGTTATCCATTTACTACGCACCGCCCGTGCGTGATGAAAGTGCCAAATGTACGTTATTTGTTAGTTCCTACGTATGGGGGAGAATATTCTTATTTTCTTTTAATGTTTAATCAAATATTCTACTATCCATACAAAATTTGGCTTTCTCATTTTCTGCATTTCTATTCTTTGATTTAGCCAGTAAATCTTTACCAATAAATATTATTTAGACTGATAAGTTATTAATCTTTACCATGGTAAGCAAACAATAAGTCTTTATCCCAAAAAAATATTTTGCAAGCTTTCTCAAAAACTATAACTACAATTAATTTGTTTGTTATGTTTATTTTCATAGTACAATGTTATTATTTTAGCTATGAATTAGCTTTCACGGCCAAATTAGATATGGTTAATAAGCTATGTTTTTATTTTCGTCATGCAATAAAACAAGATCAAATTTGGACCGTTGATCTCTTTTTAATATTTTTCTCTTTTAAAAAATATTTAAATTAAAATTTTAATGCAATAAACTGTATTCTTCTCTGATAAAACTACACTGTAATAGAAAAACAAACATTCCCCTTTCGACAACTTTTATTGATGGTTGTTTGTGTATATATATAGGCATACAATAGAAGAGTCTGGAGAGGGTTGTAAAAATATGCTGTAACTAATTGTGTTTTTGGACATGGGCTTGGGTATTATTGAATTAACCCATTAGGCCCATGTTCCAGATGTTTCATTGCTTCTGGAGGCTTCTTGCGCATCTATCTCCTTTCCCCTTTTACGCATTGATGCTTTGTTGGCTTTATTTTCTTCTTTCATCTATTACCTCCCCTAAGCTGGAAGACATTATAGATTCCAAGCTTAGCGAGAAGTGAGTCAAACTGAAGTTTGGGTAAAGCTTTAGTAAAGATGTCAGTAAGTTTAGAGTGAGAGGCGACGGGTAGAAGATGGAGGAGTCCAGATCTAAGTTTTTTTCAGACGAAGTGGCAGTCGATCTCGATGTACTTCGTCCGTTCATGAAAAATGAGGTTTTTCGTAAGATGGAGGGCCGATTGATTGTCACAATAGAGGTAAGCGGGGGTTTGAGGAGGAAAGCCAAGATCTTGCAATCACACGATGTCGTGGCAAGGGCTTGATACTCGACTTTGGAGGAATTACGGGAGACGGTGGCTTGCTTCTTGGATTTCCAGGAGATGAGAGAGAAGCCCAGAAAGATGCAAAAGCCGGTGACTGATTTCCGAGTGTCGTGACAAGTGGCCCAGTCCGAATCAGAAAACGTCTGCATCTGCAAGGTGGAAGCACAATGAAAGAGGATACCTTGGCCTGGAGCTGTTTTAAGGTAACGTAAAACGCTATGAGTTGCTTGCATATTGATTTGTGTGGGTTTGTCGAGAAACTGTGAGAGTTGTTGAACGGCGAAGCTAATGTCCGATCAGGTGATGGCTAGGTACAAAAGCTTACTGATGAGCCGATGATAGCCAGAGACGTCGGTGTAGGGTTCTCCATCAGTCGTCAATCTGGTGTGAGGAACCATCATAGTAGAAAGGGACTTATAGTCCAAGAAGCCAGCTTCAGCTAATAAGTCCAATGTGTACTTCCGTTGGGAGAGATTGATTCCAAGAGAGGATCTGGCCAGCTCCAAGCTGAGGAAGTACTTGGCAACGCCGAGGTCTTTGATCTGAAAGATAATATCTAGAAAATGTTTGGTATTTTGGATAAGAGTCAAGTCTTTACAAGCTAATAAAACATCATCAACATAAACCAAGAGTATAATTAAGATATGATTTTCTATTTTTGTAAACATGGAGCAATCTGAGGCTGACTGTTAGAAGCCATGGGAAAGCAAAGCAGAGGTGAGTTTTTCATGCCACTGTCTACTGGCTTATTTAAGCCCATAGATACTCTTTTTTAACTTACAGACCATTGTGGAATTAGGTAGAGATAGTCCTGGGGGAGGCTTCATGTAGACCTCTTCGTGGAGATCACCATGAAGGAAGGCATTGTTAATGTTAAGTTGATGAAGGTGCCGGTCTTGAGAAGCAATGAGGGCCAAGAGGAGACCAATGGTGGTATGTTTGACCATGGGAGAGAAAGTCTCGAGGTAGTCAACACCAAACTGTTGAGTGAAGCCTTTTGCCACAAGTCTGCTTTTACATCAGTGAACTGATCCATCCGGATTGAACTTATACCGATGGACCCATTTACAGTCAACTGTTAATTTTCCAGGAGGTAAGTGGGTGAGTTCCTAAGTATTGTTTTGAGTTAAGGCCATGAGTTTTGTTTGCATTGCTTTTTGCCATTCAGTGGACTGCATAGCTTCATTATAAGTTGTGGGTTCTTTCAGGGCTGTAAGAGATAGGGAAAAATGTCTATGTGCTGAGGAGAGGTTGTTGTAGGAAAGGAATGAGGAAATTGAGTGAGGAGATGTGTGAGACAATGTGGGGCAGATATAGTCATTTAAATATGATGGTGTTTGAGTTTGTCTGGTGGAACGTCGAGGATGAGAAGTAGGTTCAGATGAAGGAGATGGGTCAGAAGCAGATAGGGCTGGTGGGTCATCATAAAGTGGGAAGTTTTCAGTGGAGGATAGAATTGGGCTTGGTATGGTAGAATTGGGAAGTTCTTGAAAAGGGAAAGAATGTTCATAGAAGATGACATCCCTAGACAAGAAGAACTGTTTGGTGTCTAGATCAAAAATTTTATAGCCTTTTGTCCCTGGAGAAAATCCCAGAAAAACACCCTTTCTTGCCCTAGTATCTAACTTCCCTCTGCTGGCTTCCTTAGTGGAAGCAAAGCAGAGACAGTCGAATACTTTTGGATGTGTGAGGTTAGGATTGCTACCAAATAGAATGGAATAGGGAGATTTGTTAGATAGAAGAGGGGTAGGAATCCGGTTAATGAGAAAGGTTGCATGTAAAGCACATTCGGACCAGAACTTGGTTGGAAGTTTGGCCTGAAACTTCAGGGCTCTTGCCACACTGAGGATGTGTTGGTGCTTTCGTTCAACCCTTCCATTCTGTTGAGGTGTCTCAATGCATGTGGTTTCATGCAAAACACCATACTTAGCAAAAAATTCAGTCATTGCAAATTCAATTCCTTGGTCACTTCTTATACATTTGATTTGTGTTGTGAATTGTCTCTCCACATAAGCAAAGAAATGCTTAATCAATTCTCTAGTTTCTGACTTGTGTTTCATTAAATATATCCAGGTCATGCGACTGTGATCATCAACAATGGTGAGAAAAATTCGATGGTCATGAATGGAAGGTGTATGGTAAGGTCCCCATATGTCAACATGGATAATATCAAAGCAAGAAGAAGTAACAGAAGAGCTTAGAGTAAAAGGTAATCTTTTTTGCTTTGAAAAATGACAAGTTTGACATTCAATAACATGCTGAAACATAACATAATTATCTATGCTAGATAACAATTTGAGTCTTGCATTTGAAAGATGTCCTAGGAGTTTGTGCCAAAGATTGTGTGAATGTTATGTAACTGAACATATTTCTGGCTGACGGGTAAGATAATAGAGGCCATTAGAGTGCTTAGCAAAAGCAATCATCTTCAAATTGCTGAGTTCCTGAATAACATATGAATGTTGGGTAAAAGTCAGTTGGCAGTGTGAAGAAGAAGTAAGTTGACTAATAGAAATGAGGTTGAAAGAAAAGAAAGGAACATAGAGAACATTGGTTAGAATAAGAGAAGAGATATGAACTAAGCCTATGTGTGTGACAGGTACATATTGGCCATTGGGGAGTTTTACTGTGAGATTTTGGGCTGTGGTGTATTCAGTGAAGAAATGCAGGCTGCAAATAATGTGGTCTGTAGCCCCAGAATCTAAAATCCAAGTTGAGGTGCATAAGGGAGATTCAGCAAATAAAGATATACCTTTGTGATTTCTGGTAAGTGTGTTGACTTGAGATATATTGATTGAATTGTGTGAGATATCCTTATCTTTGCTCAGTAAATCCTTCAACTGACAATATTCTTCTGGTGTTAGGTTCAAGTGGGATGAAGATGCTTCTCTGTGTCCATTTGAAGTGGCACTGCTGGGGGCTATGACAGATTCAAGGTGAGTTTCTGCATTGTTGACAGATTTAGTTTTAGATTTAAAGTTGTCTCTTGATTGATAGTGAGTCTATTTTCCATTGCCTGATGAAAAATTGGGTGGAAACCCATACTTTCTGTAGCATTTGTCTTCTGTGTGTCCCTTATAACCATAGAAATTACACAGAGGTCTTTTATTTGACTGAGGAGTCTTTCGGGTATCTGTTTTAACAAAAAATGCTTGAGATTCATAGTTGGGTAACTGTGATGTTGTAGAATGAAGCTGTCGCTCATGTTGAGCTACCATGGAAAAAACCTTTTTGATGTCAGGTAAAGGATCAATTAGCATAATTTGTGACCTAACAGTGGAGTAGGATTCATTTAAACCTTTCAAGAAACGTATAACACAATCACTGTCTTGATAGGACTTAATGATGCTCAGCATATCACAATGACATTGAGGGTGACATTTGCATTTAGGCAATGGTCTTAAATTGTGAAATTCATCCCATAACATTTTTAAATGAGTGTAATAATCAGAAATAGATAAACTTCCCTGTCTAAAACTGTATATCTCTTCTTGCAGGTCTGAAATTCGAAAGGAATCTGCTTGTGAGAATCTGTCATGGAGGTCCTTCCACACATCAAGTGCTGAATCTAATCAAATGACACTTTGAGCAATTGATTCAGTTACTGAGCGCATCAACCAAGATAAAACCATGGTATTGCATCTTTCCCAATATGCATAAGTAGAATCATCTCTGTCTGGCATAACAATACTGCCATCTATAAATTTTAACTTGTTTTTGGATAACAGGGACATTCTCATTGACCTAGACCATGAATGATAGTTGGGTCTGGTCAGAAGAGAAAATACCAAAATGAGAGAAGGATTTTCATTAGGATGAATATAGTATGGTGAGGCTGGGTGATCTTCAGGTCTTTGCATTTGTGTTTGATGGCCAGCTATACTGGCATAAGATGGCCCAGACATAACTATACAGAGTTTATGTCAGAGGAAATAGTGGTCGGCTGAGAAGAGAAAGAAAAAAGAATATGCTCTGATACCATGACAAAAAACACACTGTAAGAAGAAAGAAACATTCCCTTTTCCAGCAACTTTATTGATGATTGCTTGCGTACATATATAGGCATTCAATAGAAGAGTCTAGAGGGTAAAAAACATGCTGTAACTGATAGTGTTTTGGACATGGGCTTGGGTATTATTGAATTAACCCATTAGGCCCATGTTTCAGATATTTTATTGCTTCTGGAGACTTCTTCCGCGTGTGTAGCTCCCTTCCCCTTTTACACATTGATGCTTTATCGTCTTTTTTTATCTGCTTTCATCTATGCCAAGTTTTATTTTTACAAGCTATAGTTAGGATATCTGATTTTGAATTAAGAGGGAGTGTTGAATAAATATAATTGACTGATTCAAAAAGTTATTATTACTTTATTGCAACACATTTATATTACTGGGTCCTAGCTGTTATTATGTTAGTGGTTAGCGGTCAATAACACTAGCTAGATCGTTTAGCATAACTTGGGATTGAGTCCCTGGTTTTTAGCTTTATTGTTATTCTTAAGATTACGTAAGTGTTGTATTGGAGTTCATCGTTTTCAAGCTGGAATAAGAAAATTTCAATTTCATTTATGTTCTTTCTTGTCTATCAAATCTTGTATTTTCGTTCTCCTTTACTAACAAGCAATGCAGTGCGTAGAGGAAGACAAGGATGCAAGACCCACCATGAGGAATGTAGTTGAGATGCGCTTTGTTTTTTTTTATTTTTTTGGTTAAATCACAGTGTTCTGAGTTGCCCGGACAGTCAGTCGCACTTTTAAGCCATTACAAACTCAAACTATTCCCTGCTCAGGATCCCGAGGGCCAGTGGCAGTTGAAATGCTTTTTGAATAACCTGGAAGATGATGTTGCTAGTCTATTAACTCTTGTCAGAAGCATAAAATGAACTTCCTTGCAGTAATTTTAGAAAGTGTTAAACACTTTGAACAAATTCATTTGGTTTTCAATATCTTTATCTTTTTGAGTTCTTGATCTGAACAACGCTTCGACTAGTTTTTTTACTGGACCTTTTTTTGCTAAACATGTATTTTTTTTTATTAAGAGGGAAGATAACAAAACAGATTACACGACGAGTCTAGGAAGACAGATTCCCGACCTATCCTCTGTGAGGATAAAGTGGCACCAAATGAGTGTCTAAACATGTATCCTTTCCTACGGCAGTTAAAGAGGCCTTGTAATAGATTAAGGATCTTGTAATAAACATAAACTTACTTAACAAATATAATAAGAGTAATAGAAACTTGAACAGAACATGATCATCACTCAAAATACCATTAAACAGAAAAAAGATGACAGGCACGAGTAGTACATATTACTGTTCCAATTCAGTCTACCTTCTCAAGACAACAACTTGGGCTGTTCCTTTCCTTTCTTCTGCAACCAGCAATAACTTACACCGTAGTTTTCTCATCATAAATGACTCTTGTGGCTTATGTTAGACTTTTCCTCTGTTAAGGGTGGATCTCATCTCCTATTAAGGAGGTCAATAAGGTACAGCTAAAGCGATATGTAGTTCATCTATCGTTATGAATCCCAGGCCGGCTAAATAATGATGTTTGAAAGCTGTTATAGGTTGGAGTTCCATAATGGTATACGTATGACCGTCATTTATTCTGAGAGTGGACGTTGAACTTGGGTTCATCTGCTCTTCTTTCACGTAACAGTTCTTCTGACTTGTAAAGAATTCCATTAATGCCAAGGCAATAATTCATAGTACACAGCAGGCTAAGACCAAAAAGTAAGGGGCGTGCTTCGTCTCCCAACCCCCTCTCAATTGTATTTGCACGTCAAAATATCAAGTGTAATCATCAGTTCGGTGAAATTGGCTTACGGTGAACTGAATAATGTTATTGCAGTTGGGTTTACATTTATGAGGATGGCGGCCTGAATTCTTCCAGTTCTTAATTTTGACCAAACTCGCTTTCGTGTGAATTATGAGATTTGACTTTGCAGTGTGCACTGAAACTACTTAAACCTAAAATTTATAATACTCTCTTAATGTAGATCCCGCAAGATATCCAATGAGTGGTAACGCGTATCTCTTTTCCTTGCTTTTTCTGGGTTTGCTACAGTCACCTCCAATTTCTTGTTCCACATCTGGTTCTTTGGGTCCAGGTTCTTCTCTCTCTGTTGAAAATATTGCAGAAGATGTTTTGATTTCACCAAATGGGGAATTTACTGCCGGCTTTTACCCTGCTGGTGATCGTCATTGCAACGCCTATTACTTTGCTATATGGTTCAGCAAACCTTCGTGCAATATTTGCACTGTCGTTTGGATGGCAAACCGTGACTTTCCAGTTAATGGAAGACGCTCAAAGCTTTCTCTGCTCAGAACAGGAAATGTGATTTTAACTGATGCTGGTCGTTCCATCATTTGGTCCTCAGGCAATGTCTCAAACTCCTCAGTGGGTTTATACCTTGATGACAATGGTAATCTCGTTCTGCGTCAGGAGGACAACGTCATTTTGTGGGAAAGTTTTGATTTCCCTACAGATACCCTTCTTCCACTGCAACTCCTCTCTAAAGACACGAAGCTTATCTCCTCAAGAAGCCAAAGTAACTTTTCTTCCGGTTTCTACAGACTATATTTCGACAATGATAACGTCATACGACTTCTCTTTGACGGTGTTGAGGTTTCCAATGTCTACTGGCCAGACCCAGCCAAAGTGAGTTGGGACTCTGGAAGGTCCACGTACAACAACAGCAGAGTTGCATGGTTCGATGAATTTGGTAAATTCAGGTCAACTGATAATTTGACCTTTGTGTCTGCAGATTATGGAGTAGGGTTGCAAAGAAGATTAACTATTGATTTTGACGGGAACCTTCGACTTTATAGTCGAACAGAGGGAAACACTGCTTGGGCTATTTCATGGCAAGCCATATCTCAACCATGCACAATTCCTGGCATTTGTGGAGCTAATAGTTTGTGCATGTACGTCCCTTATTTCGGGAGGAAATGCTCTTGCCTTCCAGGATACAGACAGAAAGACATAACCGATTGGTCTTATGGCTGCGAACCCATCTTCACTCCCTCCAGCCTCATTACAGAGAGTAGCTTTGTTCGTTTACGTCATGTGGAAATTTATGGCTATGATTTTATGTTCCAAAAGAATGACACCTTGAAAAACTGTGAGAAATTCTGCTTGCAAGTAGCAGAATGTAAAGGCTTTCAGTTCAAGTCAATGAAAAGTGAAGGCTTTTCTTATTGTTATCTGAAGAACTTATTGCTGAATGGGTATGTTTCCCCCAATTTTCCTGGTGCCTTCTATGTTAGACTCCCGAGAGCTGTTTCATCTCAGGGGAATGTGCTACCTGTGAGGATGGATTTATCATGCCCTAACGACAATAAGCAGTTGGACAGAAGGTACTCAAAAGATCGAGAAAATGAAACCTTAAAGTCTCTGCTTTGGGTTGCTGGTGCAATAGGAGTAGCTGAGATTTGTGCTGTTTTCCTGGTTTTGTTTTACTTAAATAAATCCGGCAGGAATCCTAATGAAGCTACAGAAAGCTATCATCTAGCAGCGACTGGATTCAAAAGATTCACTTACTCTGAGTTGAAGAAGGCAACAGGGAATTTCAGTGAAGAAATTGGGAGAGGGGCAGGTGGGATTGTTTACAAAGGTATGCTACCGGATGATCGAGTTGCAGCTGTTAAAAGGCTTAATGAAGCTATTCAAGCAGAAGCAGAATTCCTAGCAGAAGTAAGTACCATTGGGAAGCTTAACCACATGAATCTGATAGAGATGTGGGGATATTGTGTTGAAGGAAAGGATAGGCTCTTAGTCTATGAATATTTGGAGCATGGATCTTTGGCTCAATATCTCTCTTCCCATTCACTTGACTGCCAAAAGAAGTTTGAGATTGCCGTAGGCACAGCGAGAGGCCTCGCATACCTGCATGAAGAATGCCTGGAATGGGTTCTTCATTGTGACATCAAGCCTCAGAACATACTGTTAGACTCAAACTTCCAACCTAAGGTGTCAGATTTCGGTTTATCAAAGCTACTAAACCGAGATGACCTTAGAAACTTGAATTTCTCAAAAATAAGAGGAACAAGGGGTTACATGGCTCCTGAGTGGGTGTCCAATTTACCAATCACCTCCAAGGTGGATGTTTACAGCTACGGGATTGTTGTATTGGAGATGATCACAGGGCACTGTTCTGCAATGGTAGCTCATGCTACTGAAAGTGGTGAGGAGGAGGAGATGTTTAGAAGGCTAGTGAAATGGGCAAAAGACAAGCGACCTGTAGCTTGTGGAAAGGCATCGTGGATTGAAGAGATTATGGATACAAAGTTGGAAGGCAGTGAGGTTGCTAAGATGGAAACTCTAGTCCAAGTGGCAATGCAGTGTATACAGGAGGACAAGGATGCAAGGCCCACTATAAGGCAAGTACTTCAGATGCTTCTACATAAGATGGCAGATGATCTTTAGGCTATAAACGAGGAAGTGATCTTCTTGATAATGGAATTGTTCCCTTTTTGCCATTTAACTTTCTTATTGACTATTTGTATACCTAGGAGTGAAAGATATACCTAGGAGTGAAAGAAAACTTTCCCTCTTTTATATTTGATTAATTGTGTTTCAAGCATAACATAAATAAGATATATATAAAAGTGTGTATATACATATATATAAAAACACTCATTGAAAGAAGTAGTTTATAATAACTTGTATTTAAAAAGTCAGTTTATTATTAGGCACTATCCTGACTCCTGATGCACCAAGCCTTCTAGAGGCAGAGAGAGTTAATGGAAACTGATAAAAGATCAACCTTTGATAATCTTTGACCAAGCACGGTTGCTTGCCTTTGCCTAACACATTTTTAAAGGAAAGCCCCAAAGTTTGACTTGTCCTTCAACATGTCACTTACATTTATGGAAAGCACCAAAGTTTAACTTGTCCTTCAACATGTCACTTACATCTCCGGGGTTGGACCGCCTGTTCCATCAATCTCAAAGGCATGCTCAGCGTTGTCTTCGGTTTTGAAATTGTGGTCACTGGTCAGCGCCCATAGACCCAACATTTAATATCATATATTGGATGTTGCTTCTGGCAAGGGGAAGAGCGTAGGACCACCACCGATTTTTGTCACCACTATTGATTTCCATGTATGAACATAGAAAGGAAATGTCTTCTTACACTATCTAAGAAAAAAATCAGTCCTTTGTAAGCACGTGGATTCAGGATTACATTCTTAGTCTACCTATGTTTGCCAATCCATTTCGCACCTGCTAACAAATTTATCCTCTGCCTAAAATTCCCCCCTGTCTTGCAATTCTCTGCTGCTTTCATCTTCTGAATTTCAATATGAGCATTCTCTGTTCCATGTTTGCCCTGTCTTTGTTGGCCTCCGCTCCTGGTTCTGTTTTTACGTTGTCTAGTCTGACCGCAGGGTCATCTCTTTCGGTGGAGAAATCAGAGGATGTTTTGATTTCACCAAGTGGGATTTTTTCTGCCGGATTTCATCCTGTCGGCGACAACGCTTATGGCTTTGCAATATGGTTCAGCAAACCATCTTGTAGTTCCAATTGTACGATTGTTTGGATGGCTAATCGTGATTTTCCAGTTAATGGCAAAAGCTCAAAGCTCTTGCTGCATGAAAATGGAAACCTTATCTTAACTGATGCAAAAAAGTCAACGGCCTGGTCCACAAAAACAGAATCCCTTTCTCCATCGCAATTACACCTCCTGGACATTGGTAATCTTGTTCTGGATAATAGCGAAGGCAAAGTTTTGTGGCAAAGCTTTGATTCTCCGACAGATACCCTTCTTCCTCGGCAACCACTCACCAGAGACACGCAGCTTGTTTCGTCAAGAGGTCGGACAAACCTCTCTTCCGGTTTTTACAAGCTTTTCTTCGACAATGATAATGTTCTTAGTCTGCTTTATGACGGCCCTGAAATTTCAAGTGTTTATTGGCCGTACCCATGGCTTTTAAGCTATGAAGCTGGGAGATTCCCGTACAACAGCAGTAGAACTGCTTTACTTGACAACTTGGGAAAGTTTAGCTCATCGGATAATTTTACTGCCTTATCAATAGATTATGGAGTGAGTCTCCAGAGAAGATTGACTCTTGATTTCGACGGCAACGTGCGAATCTATAGCCGAGAAGTGGGGGGCACAAACTGGATTGTCTCATGGCAAGGCGTACCCGAACCGTGTAGAGTTCATGGAATTTGCGGACCTAACAGTACATGTGGCTATGATCCTATTACTGGTACCAAATGCACCTGCCTTCCACGTTACAAGATGAAGAATACTACTGACTGGGCTTATGGTTGTGAACCCGAGAATGAAGTATCATGTGGAAATGATACAGAGACTCGTTTTGTTCTACTCCCTCATGCTGAATTCTATGGCTATGATTATGGCTATTATCCCAATTACACTTTGCAGATGTGTGAAAAGGTGTGTTTAGGGATGTGTAACTGCAAAGCTTTCCAGTTTAAGTATATCACATATGGCAGCAACAACGACCTTGTTACTGCTTGTTATCCTAAAATATTGTTGTATAATGGACAACAGTGGCCTGGTTTCGAAGGGCAAGTCTACGTTAAAGTTTCCACAAAGACCGTCTTCTCTGATATTAAGAAGACAACTCCAATAAGTGGGTTAGATTGCAGCGGCGAACTTGTCAGTCTAGCCGGTCGGGATTATCCAAAGGACCATGAAAATGGCACATTGAAGTTCATCCGGTGGTTTGCAACTGCTTTAGGAGCAGTGGAGGTGGTCATCATCCTGTTTGCTTGGTGTTTCTTGGTCAATTCCCACAAGAGCTCGGGTGAACCTAGACAAGGCTACCATCTTATGGCAACAGGATTTAAAAGATTCACTTATTCTGAGCTAAAGCAAGCAACACGAAACTTCGGTCAAGAAATAGGAAGAGGTGCTGGAGGAATTGTGTACAAAGGCGTGTTGTCAGACAATCGTGTTGCTGCAATCAAACTACTAAATGTAGCTGTTCAAGGAGAAGCAGAATTCTTGGCAGAGATAAGCACAATTGGGAAGCTTAATCACATGAATCTAATAGAGATACTGGGCTATTGCGCAGAAGGAAAGCAGAGACTTCTTGTTTACGAGTTCATGGAACATGGGTCCTTGGCAGAAAATGTCTCTTCTAAGACACTTGATTGGAAAAAGCGATTCGAAATTGCCTTGGGCACTGCCAGAGGGCTTGCTTATCTACACGAAGAATGCTTAGAATGGGTTCTACACTGTGATGTGAAGCCTCAGAACATCCTCCTAGACTCAAACTACCAACCCAAAGTGTCAGATTTTGGGTTATCCAAGCTACTAAACAGAGGAGACCTTGAGAATACAAGTTTTACAGGGATAAGAGGAACTAGAGGTTACATGGCTCCCGAGTGGGTATTCAATCTGCCTATCACTTCAAAAGTTGACGTTTACAGTTATGGAATCGTTATATTAGAGATGGTGACCGGAAGAGGTCCACTTGTGGGATCGAACAGCGCACAGTTGGGTGATGAAAATGATGACAGGACATTGGTGGCATGGGTAAGAGACAAGAGAGGTACAGCCAATGACAACGTATCATGGATTGAAGACGTCATAGATCCCAAGTTGGATGGTAAATACGACGCAGTAAAGATGGAAACTTTGGTTTTATTGGCTCTTCAATGTGTAGAGGAAGATAAAGATGCCAGACCTACCATGAGCAAAGCAGTTGAGATGCTTCACAGCCATGAAAATGATGTTTAGTCAAAAGTCATATATATATATAAATATATCAATATCAGAGACAGCCAACCTCCTTTGACCGTAATTTTAGGGTCAATAGCAGCAGCAAAGTTGTAATTGTTTAAATGGAAGCTTGCAATCAATTGTTTGTATTTTTATTCTCTTGAAGCATTGTGCGGTTTCGTTCATCTAAAATTCCTTGTCAATTTTTGTTTTTGTTTCTATTTTTATTTTTAACTTTCTGTTTTTGTTTTTAAAATAGTAAGAAAAATCATGCTGTTTTTTTATTAAACTAATAAAAACTATAAATAATTCAATGTTATACTATATGTAATTAACTTAATTCATAATTTAATTTTACTTAGTAATATTATTAATTCTTGTAATTATTAATAGATATAATTAAATTTAAAATATCTTTCAAATATATAATTCAAATTTATTTAAATAAAATAAAATAAACTAAGAAATTAAAATAATTTCTTCAATAAAAATAATTTATCTTAAACTTTTATCTTATATTAATAATTAAGTGTTATTATTTGAAAGAAAAACTAAAATTGAGAACACAAAATAAAAATTAAAAACTAAAAATTACGATAGATAAAAATATTAATCAAAGATTATAAAAATTACACAAACAGCCACATGAAGAAACAAAAGTGTATCCTTCGTCGAAGATTATTAAAATTGCACGGCCAAATTAAAGTACAAAAGTCATTTTTCCTATTTATTGTCTCAAAATATTTAAATTAAAAGAACAACACTTCTTTGTATTCAAGTCCATTCTCTTCCTTCTTCTTTTTTTCAAGAGACTTTTGTAAAAAAATCTCAATTAAAAAATGGTCGGGTCGGCCATTCTGGGCCCGGACTCAGTCGAGACGACTTGCGGGCCGATCGGTCCATTAGTTGAAGATCAA
>JANITW010000002.1:4373693-4385588 GCA_027564335.1 Erythroxylum williamsii | reverse complement strand
TGAAGATCATCACCAAAAGTTGCCAACTCATGGATCCAAACGGCAACGTACCGTTCAGCCAGAATCCGGCAGAACCAAAAAATATTTTTAAATAATTTACATCTAAACTAATCCTTATTCGTTCTTAAAACTCAAACTTCTAATTAAAAAATGAGAATGCAGAGTGATGAAAATCCGCTCTTGTAAATGCCTTATTTTAAAATTTTATTTTCCCATAATTTAGCTTCCAACCAAAACAGAAAATGATCGAATAATAACAAAGGCGTTCCTTTTAAGTTAATTCATTTTTCTTTTTTTAAAATTTAATATCAAGAAAATTCTTTTTTCTCAATTAATTCAGTTGTGAAGTGACAATTTTTCCTCCAACTGTACACTACTACTAGAATTATTAATTCTCTACAAGCATAGAGTAAAAGTTGTTCACTACACAATTGATCCGTCATCCCCTCCTCTTTCTTCCCTCATCTTTTTTCTGTAATCTCCACTTTTGTTTAATATTCCCTTCCCTCATCCGACCATTCTCTCTCTTACGCTTCGCCGAATCCACTCGGCTGCATCAACAACAACGGTCACTAATTCCCTTTCCTTTGCTACTCGATCCTGGTTATCCCAATTCGCTTAACCACGGCGTTTCTGATCATAGTTTCTGTTTGCAAACAAGGCCCATTCTTCTCAATCCCAGACATGTAATTTCTCACCTCTTTTCTTATCATCTCCTGCATCAATGACAAGAAGTCTGGACTGAAAAACTGCGTCCTTGCAGCTTCCTGCACCGGCGCCCGAGGAGGTGGTGGTGGTGGTGGGTGAGCGACGCAAGTCGGTGTGATAAATGTTGGATTCGAGTTTGAAACGGCCCATGCACCCGAATCTGATACTGGTTGTGAACTAGGGGTTTGGTTGGAGACGTCGCATGAGTCGAAACCGGGCAGAGAAAGGCTGAGTAAGGTAGGTGGATCTTCGGCTGAAGAATAAGTGGGGGGCACAACTGAACCGGTTCGTGTTAAAGGCCTGAACGCCGCCGACGAAGAAGACATAGCAGGCAAACTCGAATCGCTGAGTTCGGACCCCGAAGGGCTGTTCGGGTGGTTGAGCGGAAGACCCGACACAGCAGTACCCGGGCCGACACTGGCGGATCTTTTGAGAGGCTGCTGGACAGGACCGTCGTCGATCAAGTCGTGGATCATAGCGGAACATTTCCTCTTAAGAGTAGAGTTCCAGTGATTCTTGACGGCGTTATCGGTTCGTCCATTGAGCAGGCGAGCGATGGTGGCCCACTTGTTGCCGAAACGAGCATGGGCTTTGATGATGGTTTCGTCCTCTTGAGGAGAGAAGGGCCTGTGCTCGACTTCAGGGGACAACTGGTTACACCACCGTAACCGACAAGACTTTCCAGATCGACCGGGGATCGATTTGCTAATAAGAGACCAGTTTCTAGAGCCGTAACTTTTCACTAGCCTCTGCAACGCTTCGTCTTCTTCGGGGCTCCACGGACCTTTGATCCGATCCACTTCTTTTGAACTCATGGTATGAGATATATTTAAATCCTAAAAATTAAAATTCAAATAATTTCGAGAGAGAAGGTTTGTGGTCTTGGGCGAACGGTTGAGGCGGAGCCTCAACTTTATGTAACTGGAGAGAACTAGAAAGAAAACGGTGAGGAAGGGGTATATATATGTGGGAGAGGATAAGGATGACTGGTTAAAGCCGGTTAGGTGACCGGTCATAGCCGTTGACGTACATGTCAGTTACATGCAAAACAGCTGTCAAACTGACACGCGTCACATCACATAACTCATTATCACGACTCAAAATTACCTGTCATTGTCTCCAGTTTACACACGATTCTACTTTGACGGACGAAATTTTAATCGACGGTTGTGATTTACTTCTACGTTAATGGTAACAATAAGTCATTGCTGACCTTGTTTTTAACTTCGGAGGTTGGAACGAAGAGGATGGTAAATCAGGTACCCCATCTCGTAAATAAATTTAAATGACCGTTTTGGAAGTTACGAAAGGAGCCTTTTTTTTAAATAATGAAACGTGGAGATTAGGAGGGAATACTGAATAGTGAGACAGATTCTTATCTATCAGACAATTATATTAAAGATGATAAATAAATAAGGTAAAAGGGCATACGGATGGAACCGGATAAGGAAGCGCGATGACTTTGACCGAGCCAGGCTGGAGAGCAATTACGTGATGGGATTTTACTATATTTAATTTTAAACTGAGAAGAGAGAGAGAAGAAAACGGTGGAAGCGACAAAAGTAAAGTAACAGGATATGAAGACGAAGTAACTAAACTGTAATCTTGTCACTTGTCAGTCCAGGCTGTCAAATAAAGGAAGGGGGCCCATCTCCCAAAAGCCACGTGGCGTTCAATCCCCGCTTTCCTTAACTGCCTGCCATAACCGCCCTCCACCGCCTAATTTTGGTTATACAAGTAATTATAAATAATTAATCTACGTTGCCGCCTTGTCAAACCAGCGAAATATGTTTGGACCCACGAAATGGACGCGAGAGCCGTGGATCATTGGATGAAAGAAGTTGACGAACGAAGCAAAATTGCAAAAAGGAAAATGAAAGAGAGAGAAACTCAGCATGCGATGTTTACGCGGAAGACAGCTGTATAAATTATAAAATGCACCACCCCTCCCTCTATTATAATTCTCCTGCCATGGACACATCAACAACCCCTTACATAACCCTGTCCTTTTGCCGTACTTCTCCGCACGAGTGCACCTCTAATACACTGTTACCCTGTTTGATTTTTCACTTGACATTTAGATTCGTGTGAATTTAAGTACTGAAAAGCAGTAAGTTAAACGTTAATTTCATAAATATTAATTAATATATCGTTCCTTCGAAATAGGAGCTTCCTTACAAACAATCGGAAGAAAACCGTAATTACAGTGAAAATAGTCAGTAGATGGTGTCACGTTGAAGTGTAAACCTGAAGTACACAAGAAAGCATGGTACTTTCAACTTTGTTTATCACAGTATATGTCAGAAATAGTAGTGCACTGAACGTGGTGCAATATTTTTCTTTTCGTAGTCACCATTTGGCCTGGAATAATGGTCCCAATAATAAGATGGGTACGCTTGTGGTTTTCCTTTCAGCGACAGCTCTAGTGCCTTTGGTCCTTTTTGCAAGTACACGGTAATATGGACTAAATCAGCAATTATTAAAGAACAACTCATTTGATGAGATTGCCGTTGGGTTGTTGGGTGCTACACGTGATGTAGAAGAAGATCGGATGTTTCCTCCCGTTTCGTGTAAGATTCCAGAAGCTAGCAGATGTAATTCAACTTGAATAAAAGGTTATTAATTCGTGTATATATATACAGACACTGCCAATAAGCAGACACAAATGGACAATTTTCTTTTGAGTAATTCGAGAAACAGAGTGAAGAGTAGTCCTAAATAATTCTCCCCACCGTTCAAGCTCAAAGCTGGGAGGCAGTAAGTCGTCCGACAGCTTAATCGTGTACTAGGAAAGGCCACGTACCAGAGAGGACTTGTATATTAGGCCAAATCGGTAATAAATTTGTCCGAATGCGAGTGAGGTGGCGAGTGGAAAGGAAGCAGGGGCCCCTTTTTAACGGACCTAACTGCAGCATGTTTGAAAATCCGTTACGACGTCAACAGCAAATGACAGCTAGGGGGCATTCACTCAGAACGAAAAAAATCTTGCCGCGAGTTCCAAGGAGAATCATAACCTTGGGATTCGCACATATCAATGAGTCTTCAGGGACCCATCTACATGATTTTTCGCTGCACACATCTGGGACGGGCCTACGCGGCTTCGTCCTGTAGTTAGTACACTGGATTTTCCTGATCCTGGTTGGAGGCAGGAACAGGAATAGGAATAGGAGCGTGTGGGTATGGTATCATCTTCACCACCATTACCGTACTGTCCTCTTCTTTTGTCGTTTTATCTCTTTCTTTTACTTGCTTTATTTACTGGCACTTCAATTATTTGGTTTTTGCAAATTGGAACCACTTGATGTTATCTTACCTGAAATTCCTGGTAGAAATTGGAAGACGGTATTAGATATTTGGAATGTCTTCATTGCTTTTAAAATATAAAGGATTTCCCGTGGGGGGGGGCCATTGAGTTTTTGGATGGATATCAAATTTCAAAACTCTTGTCTAGTTTCATACATATCTGAAACCTAAATCAGGAATTGTCGGACTGTTTAATGATTTTGTTGCTGCATGTATTCGGTGGTTATGACAAATTCTTCCATGGTTTATTGGCTTTAGAACAATCTGGATCAGTTATATTACAATATTGGTAGTTTGGTGACAAGACAGGACGAAGAGGGGGCGGCGGAGAAATTAACAATAAAATGACAAATCGTGATTCTCATGGTTTCTTTTTAACGCAAAATTTGATTGGGTATTAATAAAAATAGTCCCCAAAAACAAAGTGATATGGGCCCATGTAAAAAAGATTGACTACTAAACGAAAGGTCAGAATCAGGTAATGGAATGGAACCCCTCTCTTAATCCAACCTGTTGATGTAATCCTTAATTTGTCTCCACTAATCATTCTCTTAATGGTTATTCATGTTGTTTATTTCTTGAAGCATACATCTTCATCCTTGGTAGCTTTCTTTTATATTAATCAATCACCAAGTGGGTTACAACTAACAAAGCGCTTATTGTCAAATACCTGGGGTAGCTAAACACAAAACAGGTTTTTAAGTGCTTGAATTGCTGCAATCAACCAAAGTCTATGGGACGTCTCTATCATAAATAATCAATAGCTAATATATATATATAGAGATCCAGCTTAATTAATGGGGGATTATACACTGATCTCTGGTTTAGATTTCCTCAATTGGTGGTGATTGCTGCACTCTTGAACCCACTTGTCACCAACGGCATTGAAGGGTCAAATGATGGACAATAATTGCTGAGGTTGACCAATTGCAGGTAAAACCAGAATTTGCGAAGTGAAAGATAAGGACCAAACATGGATTCTGTTTGGTAGAAATAAACATGGCTTCGTTGGGCTAAGCCGATGTTTCCATTTTTCCCTAAAATCGGTTCACGTTCGAAACACTACTAAAGTACTGGAACTACATGCCGTGTAACAAAAGGGGCACTCGCCAAACTCTAAGGCCTTAAAATGAATCATCAACAATTTTTTGGCGGATTGAGAAATATTCACTGTAGAATACATGCATTTTTTTAAGTTTGAATTATTCATAATGTCACTATAACATAATTACTATAATTCAAAAATTATGAAAGAAAGGTATAATTGATTTTTTATCTATTAATTTTTAGCTGATCATAAAAAAAAGTTCATCTTATTGAGTTTTTAGAAATCAATTTATTGAGGTTAAATAAGCTAACCAATAATTTATTCACCAAACACATAAATAACTTTTTAAGATGGTTAAAAGCTAACTTTTAGTTAATAAGCAAAAAAATAGCTTATCAGCTGTTTGCCAAACACCTTTAAAATAATTAGTTGGTTGATATAATCAAATAGCTACTATCCTTCGAAACGTCAAAAAAATGGCTAAAACTCTATCTATCAAACTGGGCCTAAGTCTCATCTATACTTCATACAATGATTTAAGTCCTAGTTTTCCATCTTTGTAGAGTCCTAAAAATTCAGGCGTTAATTAAAGAGTTGTTTCGTTCACTTTTGTTTTTCTGATGTGGTTTCTAGTTTTTGTTTTTTATTTTCAGTTTTTATTTTTTAAATTAAAAAAAATGTTTAGTTGAGATTTCTAATATAAAATTGAAAACAAAAATTAATATATTTGGCTTTATTATCTTGTTTCTATTTTTTAATTATAAAGTTATATTAATTATTTTTAATATAATATATATTAACATATTTGTAATTTTACAAGCATCTCATAAGAATTTTGAGTGTTAAATCATTGATTTATAAATGATTTACTTAAAGCTTGTAATTTATAGTAGAATTACGTTATTATTGAAAATAACATAGAAGCAACCTACAATTTCATCACTACATTCGTTTATTAATAGAAAATGGAAAAGTGTATTTTAGTTGTGTGATATTTGCTATCATTTAACAAATTGATAAAGCTACATGACATACACCAATTGAATTAATTGAAAAGGGATTGTATGCCTTGTTAGAGATGGAAGATGTCCACCAAGAATTCTACTTTATGTTGATATACTGTGCATGTTGTATTATGGAAGAAAAATACAACAATCCTAGAAAATGAATAGTATTTAGAAATCAAACTATAGAAATGGATGATCATTGTGTCATCGATTGTCTATAGTCTTCTGCAAATATTGTTTATAGGAAGCAAACAACTAAAGAAGAAACAAAGTTGAATACGAGCAAAGCATAAGTAATGTAATGGTAGAACTTTTTTACCTAATTTCATTTTCCACCGAACTTTGTTTTTTACCTAATTTCATTTTCCACCGAACTTTGTATTCTCTCTGCGTTACCACAAACCAAAAACACAGGAAAACAGTAAACAAAAAATGCAGAACAACAAACAATTAGAAATGTAGAAAGGCAGATAAACGATAAACTAGGAAAACCAGTAACGTGAAAATGCAGAAATCGAAAAACCAAAGACAGAAACCAAAAGCATAGAAATGCTTTAATAATGTTTTGTTTAGAGTAATCTAGTTATGAAGCATCTTAATAAAATTTAAGAAAATTAGGCATGTGTATTTAGGGGCATATTAGATGAACTACCAACACCGACTCGGAGTCGTAAGCATATAAATCGTGTAAGATTATCTCAATATAATAACAATTATTGGTTTGAATTTCAAATTACTTTTAGTATATTAATTTTGAAATACTTTTTAAAATTTTATTTTAAAGAAAATAATCATCGTAAAATTTAAATATGAATTCTTAATTATTATAAAACATTCCTTAATTTATTATATTATATTATATTATGAGATTTTAATTGTTATTATAATTCTCTTTGTCTTCATGAGATAGAATGTCGCGTGTCAAATAGGCTTGTGCAACATAAGGATGAATGTTTTATACCTATTGCAATTCATACAAGAAAAAATGTTATATGGCAAGTATATAATTTAACAAAATAATATTATTAATTTAAAAATTAATTAAAATTACTATTAAATAATTATATTTATTATATTATGAAAATTGTGAGCTATAAATATCCACTAGCCACGAGAATGACAATTGGCTAGTCCCAAGTAGAATTTTGATCGAGCTCAATTCGAAGTTTGATTTAGCCTTAGATTTCGGGTCTAAGTTTAAGTTGCTAGAGTCCGATCATGTTTGATTAAATTTACTTTTAAAATTAAAAGTTGAAATTAATGATATTTTATATGAAACTTTGCAATTTTAGATAGCGTCAACCGAGCAGTCCAAATTTAAAACATAAATTTTTTTTTTTAAAATTAAATTTAACCTAAGATTTGATGAATTGGAAATTGAATTCGTGAATTTCAGGCCTAACTAACTGAAATTTAGTTACGCTAATACTAACTGACCGTGACCTAATACTCGTACAAAGTGTTGCTCAATTACAAATTGAACTCCTTTTTAAAATGACGCTTGCTCATTTTATTTCAAAAGCAAGCATACTTGGATTAGGATTAAGCAAGTCAATTAATTATTACGCAATCTAGTATGCAACCATAATGTTTTGTTTATAAAGCATCTTAATAAAATTTAAGAAAATTAGGCATGTGTAACATGGAGCTAATGTTTTATACTCGGTGCAATTCACACAAATAGTTATTCAATTTACAAGTCAACTCCTCTTTAAGATGAGTTTAGATTTTTTTGTACATGTCCAACTTTATTTAATGTCTAAAACGACTTTTGGTCATTAAACATGAATTTAAAAATTGTCTAATTCTATAAAATAACTAAAATGACATCAATTTTTTACATTAGAAAGGTTAGACACAACTCCTTTTAAGACAACCCATCACATGCTTCTTTGTTTCTTGTATCTCAAGAAATAAAATTTCTGCAAGTAAGATGAAAAAGAATAGAATGTTATCCGTTATGTTCATTTCTTTAGGAGTCTTAGAGTAATAGGAGTCTTTTATTGTATATATACCAAATCTTTGTGAAATAAAGGAAGGAAGATCAATTCTTTTTCATGATATCAGAGCCATGGCTAATGGAAAAGAGCATAAAAGTGAAGAAATGTCAGGAAATTGGCAAATAAATACCTCATTGTATTATTTGCATCCTTCATATAATCCTGGAACCATCATATCTCATTATCAATTAAAACGAGAAAATTATGAAGAATGGGCGAGATCCGTGCGCAGTGCACTTCGGGCAAAGAAGAAACTTGGATTTATTGATGGGAGTGTAGAGAAACCGAATAAAGATTCATCTGATATCGAAGATTGGTGGACGGTGAATTCGATGCTGGTGGCTTGGATTTTTAATACAATTGAACCTGCTGTACATTCTACCATAACATATCTAGAGAATGTAAAGGATCTGTGAGAGGATCTTCAACAACGATTCTCCATTGGGAATGGGCCGCGTGTCCATCAATTGAAAACTGATATTACTGCCTATAAACAATAAGGACAAGCAGTGATGACATATTATGGGCGCATAAAAGTGATATGGGATGAGCTAGCGAATTATGAATCGATATCTGCCTGTCGATATGGATGTTGCATATGCAATATTTCTGTCGAACTTGAAAGAAAAATGGAAGAAGAAAGGATTCATCAGTTCTTGATAGGTCTTGATAATGTGATGTATGGAACTTTGCGTTTTAATATGTTGAGTTTGGAACCATTGCCTAATTTGAATAAAGTTTACTTTATGATGATCCAAGAAGAGAGACATAGAAATATAGTTAGAAGTAAGGAGGGACATGGAGAAGTTGTAGGATTTGTAGCACAAGTAGTGTCAAGTGCTAAAACAGCTGTTGTGCGCGTAAGGAACAACAAGAATGGGATTTGTAGCCATTGTGAACATCCTAGGTATGAAGCTAAAGAATGTTTTCAGATTATTAGGTACCCAGAATGGTGGGGAGACAGACCTCGAGGGACTGGAAAAGGTGGTAATCGAGTTCATGGAGGAGCTCGTTCAATCTCTACGAGTTGCAGACGAGGAGTTACAATAGTAAATGCCACTCTTGCTGCAATAGAAGAAACCAGGAATGCTACAGATGTTGATCGCAACCGAATCCTTGGACTGAGTGATGAGCAATGGTCAAAGTTGTTTGACATGTTGAGTGCGACCAAAACAAGTAGAGCGGAACAACTTTCTAGTAATACAAATTTATCATTAAACGATTGGATTGTGGATTTAGGAGTCTCACATCATATGACTAGTGATGTGAGCCTATTATCCAACGTTCGAGATATTTCATCATGTCCTATGAGATTGCCTAATAGAAACCATATAGTGGCTGTGAAAGAAAGAAAATTGTGCTTAGGAAATACTATATATGTGAATCATGTTTTGTTTGTTCCACAGATGAATTGTACTCTAATTTATATAGCTAAATTATTGCGAGAACTAAAAGGCATTGTCACATTTATTGATCAGTTGTGTGTAATATAGGACTGAGCTTAGAGGACTCTAATTGGAGCTGGTGAGCAGTGTGATGGGGTCTACCTTTTCGATCAACAGCATTAGTATAAGCGAATAAAGTTAGTGGTAGAAATGAGAAGGAATTATGGCATTGACGGTTAGGACATCCATGTGTGAAAGCTTTGTCTAAGGTTTTTGAAATTGGAAATAGTGTTATTGCTCGAAGTAGTGATCATGAATTTTGTGACATTTTTTATCGAGCTAAACAAAGTTGTGGAGCTTTCCCTCAAAGTAATAATAAAGCTGATGAATTTTTTGTTTTAATTCATTGTGATTTATGGGGTCTTTACAAAGAACCTATAGCTTGTGGTGCATTTTATTTTTTGACAATTATGGATGATCATTCACATGCTGTTTGGATTTATCTATTGCTGGGAAAGAAACAAATAGAACAAACAATTAGGAATTTGTGCACAATGATTGAACGTCAATTCAAGAAACAAGTCAAAGATGTTCGGGGGTGATAATAGGACTGAATTTACTTGTTTGAAAGCTTATTTTGAAACTTAAGGAATCTTGCTTCAAACGTCTTGTGTTGAAACGCAACAACAGAATGGGCGCGTAGAAAGGAAACATAGACATATATTGAACATGACTAGAGCATTAAGGTTTAAAGATCGGTTGGCTATTCAGTTTTGGGGTGAATGTGTGTTAACTACAGGATACCTGATAAACCAAACTCCTTCATCTTTGCTTGATGGGAAGACTCTGTATGAGGTGTCTCAAGGTATTTAGGTGTCTTTGTTATGCCAGACTGGTTACAAGGGAAAAAGATAAGTTTGGTGAGCAAAGTAGAAAATGTGTTTTTGTAAGGTATCCTTGGGGCAAGAAAGGATGACGTCTGTATGATGTGAAAAATGGAGAATACTTTGTGTCGCATGACATGATATTCCATAAGCATGTATTTCCATATGCTAAAAATAAAGAAAAATTTATTGAAATTAATTCTGAACAAGCAACATATATGGTGATTGATGATGAGATGGATGTAAACACAACCACAAAAATTGTGTCAAGTAGTCAAGATGCAAGCTTGAGGGAGAGAGTTGACATTGAAGAAGCAAGGGGGAGTACTAACAAATTGAGGAATTAAGATGGGATGATGATAGGATAGATGGTATAGAGAGAAATGAATAAGAGAATTTAGGAAGAGGACAACGACAACCTAAGCCATCAATTTTTTTGAAGAATTTTTCACCTATAGTGCTCGGTGTTTGAAGGACCCCACTCATGCTAAACCTAACTCTAAACAATGTTCCTCAGGTAATGCTCCTTATCCTATATCCAATTATATGACATGTGCCAATTTTTTGCAAAAACATCAATATTTTCTAGTTGTAGTTAATGTTGTTTTGGAGCCTAAGGGATATGCAGAAGCAGTAAAAGACGAGAAATGGAGGGATGCCATGAGAAAAGAAATATAGGCACTAGAAGATAATAAAATGTGGACTCTTAAGAAATTGCCTGCAGACAAGAAGGCCATAGGATTTAAATGGGTATACAAGATAAAGTACAAGTCAGATAGCACAATTGAGAGATATAAGGCATAGTTAGTGATATTGGGGACTAAGCAAATTGAAGGAATCAACTACAATAAAACGTTTGCTCTGGTGGCAAAGATGGCCACAACAAAAACAGTATTGGCTATGGCAGTAGTGAAGAAATGAGAGCTCCATCAGATGGATATGAACAATGCTTTCTTGCACGGGGATTTGAATGAAGAAGTGTATATGAAGTTGCCTCCAGGTTTCTCCTCCTTGGATCAAACAAAGGTTTGTAAATTGAAGAAATCTTCATATGGATTGAGACAGGTTCCCAGGTGTTGGTTCTCTAAGTTAGTGATAGCGTTGAAAAGATATGGATTTCTTTAATCTTATTCAGATTATTCTCTATTCACTTCAAAGATCTGAATTTCGTACCGTTCCGGCCGGAAACCGGTACCGGAACGACCATCAATGGTACCGAGTATGAATTCCGGTCGGTACCGGCCGGTACCGCCAATACCGGTATATTTCGGACCATTCCGTAAAATTAAAATTTTCGAGGGACTAAATTGAAAATAAAAAATTTAACCTAATTTTTTCTACCCACCCGACGTTTCTGGATCTGGAATCTTCTTCTCTCCTCTTCGGTTTCTCCTTCTTCTCCTCTCCTCGCCGCTGCTCCTCCCTCCTTGGATCTCATCTCGCCGCCATCTCTTCGCCATCCCCTCCTCGCCGTCGCCGTCCCCTCAGCTCAGCCCGCTCCTCCTCGTCGCCGCTTCTGGATTCTTCTTCGGTGGAACGGAGCCGCTTCTGGATTCTTCT
>JANITW010000002.1:4337957-4355357 GCA_027564335.1 Erythroxylum williamsii | reverse complement strand
GGGCGTTGCATGGTCCTACTATTCAATACAAATGTGTTTGTTTGTTTTTTTTTAATTCTAGGTATTCCGGTTTAGCTGAATTAATCCTAAGCTCCTAAAATCTCATCTCAAGAATTCTAGAGGAGGTAAATCTGGAATTCTAAGATTTCTCAGGCTCCTACGTAATCTGTACATTTTTACGCACAATGAGTCTTCACATACTTGATTGTTCAATTGATGATTGATTGCTGACCTTTCCCTGCTCAGCATCAAGTTCTCATCAACCTCCAGTTTTCTTAGTAACTCCAACTCTTACATTATCGCTGGAAATAAGGTGTCTGTAATTAATCCGATCAAGGAGCTTTATTTAGAAAGCTAGAAGATCATCAATAGGAATAATTTCTATTTCTTCTCCTTTAATGTGATTCGAACTCAAGATCTCCTAAAAAGGAGAACTCGAATAAAATGCTGAAACTATTTAAGTCACCCTTACTTGTCTCTCGTGTGTTTGTTTTTGTTTTTACTTCTCGTACCATGAACTCTTTTTTTTAATTTAGCCGCATTAGAAATGTCAAAATGGAGGGTTGTCCTTAAAGTTACAAGATTATAGGGACTTTGCAGACTATGATTGGACCATATCAGAGACCCTCTGCTTCCTCTAGTTTTAGGATTTGATTTTCTCTTTTTACTTTCAAAAATAGCAACTTTGTTTTTCACCGTTCGGGATGGCTGCCTACACGTTACAATTTTTACACAGACCCCGACGTAACCTTTGATCCAGTGTGTATTGATATATAAAAATTAGATAATTGTCCTTCAAAATGTTTTCTTAATTTAAAATTTAATGACAGTAAAGATTGGACACAAACAAACAAAAAAGGTTCGTAAGTACGACAAGAAAGAACAGAGCATTCAATACGTTAAGACTTTCAAAGTTTACAAATCCATTGTTCGGATAAGCAATTATTACTCTATTATATGGGTTCATTCTCATGACTCCACTCTCAGTAGTAAGTAGAGGAGGCAATCGTCCAGACCAGATCCTTGGACCCAACATCTTGTTCTAACTCTATTTTGTGCGTTTTATATCAGCATAATATAGGATTGAAACAGAGTGTAAACCCAAATTGCCTGTGGATGATATTGTAATATGGGGTTGAGCCACAAATCTTTTTCCCATAGCTTCATATTACACGTCTCGGGGTTTTTGTTCTATAGGTTGGAAGAAACTGGGAATAAACCACTGCACTTCCCAATGTAATTTACTGTCTCAACAGGACAACTCAGTTCCTTTAATCTTTTCGTACGTAAAAAGAGGTGTCTCCCCTGCAGCTCACTGCGCCAACCCTATAATTCATTATAACGTTTCGAAAGAGAGAAAAAGGCACAGAGAAAGATATCTGTCTTCTGTTTTTAATCGCAATTCTTCTCTTTGTGCCCTTGTGTATTTGTTGGTAAATGGAAATTTTAGTGCTCTGTAGACGATGACTACCCACACTGGGACGACCGTAGGTTTTCTTTTCCTCCCCTCTGATACGTTGCTTTCCCTTCCTTTCTTTTCTTTCCTCGTCTTTTATAGGCTCGAAGTTCAAGAAGTGGAGCTAGAGAGCTGTAGTGAGTGCACATGAAAAAGGGTTAGTGCAAGCAGGTAAGATGGAATCAATGGAGGCAGGGTCGTTGTGTTGGTTTACAGTTCACTAAACAAAGTAAAATTCAGGTTAGGGGAAAAAAAAGTAAGAAGAAGATTGCTACTGTTGTTGAATAGTAAGAAATTCAGACGCCCACTCCTGTTTTGTGCTCCCTTCTTTTACTTTTTACGTGATGATTATGTCAAATATTTTTATAGACTTATCAATCCAGTTACTGAAAAACCATCAACCACAGTGGTTTCATCATTCCGGTAAAATGCCAGATGCAAAGCCCGCACTCCTCTCTTCCTACCTAGACATTAAAAAGCGACCTTTATTGGAACTCTTCAGCCATTACAAAGACCTGTTCTTGCACCTGATACTGTTTGTCTGATCGGACCAAGCAATTGGATTGCAGACACGCATACTTCGTCGAGCAAACTAATTCCCGGAAATGCACTTTCACGTTCACATTTTCATAATATTATTTAGAACAAAAGTTCGAAACAAAAAATCAACTAAATTGGTCACTTCAAGACATGTTGGGACTTATACGTATCCAGCTGGTAGCCACTGATGACAAAGTCACGAGTATCAAGTAAGAGCTGATAGCTTCTTGAATAAACACGTAAATGTTAAAAGGGTTTACCATATAAACATGTAAATGTTAAAGATCTATAAGCGGAAAACGATAATTATCCAAATGATTATTTTTAATTATTTTGACGATGGTTATCCTAAGATCAATTGGACTCTATATTTTATCTATATTAAAAAATTTAATAGGATATCATAGTAGGTTTAATCTGAATTATTAACTTCTTGATTATCCGTCTAAATATTCATTCAGTCCCAATAACATGATACAATTATCACTGTGTTTATTTCAAATAATAATTGAAACAATCATGCAGATCGTATATTTTCATTATTGATGCATGACAATTAACGTCTGCAATCCAAGTTCCATAATTTTCACTGGTATGGGTAAAGATGGTCTTCTAGAGTTGAAAGACGCTTCTCTTCCCAATCTTAACTACAACTGCTGAAGGGACGATTCAAAGTTGCCCCCAGATATGAGATGTATCACACAATGAAAGGGGATTAATCACTGACTTAGGCTTAACAGACACCTGGAAGATCAAAAAAAAAAAAAACAGTGATGATGTTTCCTGTAACACGCGTGACCAAAGAAAAGGAGAAACTTGATTAAGCTGGATCGACGTTTGAATTTGACATGTTCAGTGTTTGCCAAATTTAGTCAAAGTTTCAACTACTAGATGCTCAAGGCACCAACCAATGGTATTTATAAAACTTGCTCAAGGCTTCTCGACTCGTTTGACTCTTCCATGTCCAATCCTCAACTGCTACACTTTGGCTTTATCAACCTTATTGTCAAAGACCATTTGCTGCTTAATTCTTACTTAAGCTCCACAATGGAGACATAATGGTTATCCTAGGTATATTTTAGTCCACCAAGAGCAGTCAATCCGACGGGGACAGTACACATCCAATAAAAAGCCAGGAGTTCCTTCGTCTAGTCAAAACTTAGAGCACTAAGTGGTGCATTTTAAAAGGTTGTCACCATATCTGAAAATGTGTGAAACGAATACCTTATTCTGTGGCAAAACCAAAGCCGTGCGAGACACGAGCCATGATGAGGTTTGACTGTTTCCACTTTCCATGGCCTTTCAGGAGTGACAACGTTAGTCTTTGAACCTCATTTACATTCATATTCAAATTTCCTACTTCCCAGGCTCGTGTCTTTCAGGTAGGTGTAGAAACAAGCATAGACATGTTTGGTACCGGACAATATAGAATTGAAAAAACCGAACAAGCCTGTCCTGGAATTTTGGAAAAGAGATTACACCAGCCAAAAGGGGGCAATAAGCAGTAGCTACTTATTCAAACGCAGAAAAAAGAAAGCAGACACAAGTCAACAAAGTTTAGTTCACATCAATCCTTTTCTTGTCTGCATTTGTTTAACAAACTTGGAGATGCTCGTCAATGATCATCTACCGTATTGAATTTTGCACTTTGTGGAGATCAATGGTCAATACAATCAGTTCAATGCTTCTGTCCTTGTCTACAACATCTAAATATTTAATTCCATCGTCTCTAACAAACGACACATTTGTGTCTTAAGTACCATTGCTGATGAAGATCATTAAACTGCTATGTTTAAAGTTGATGGTCGATCAACCTCTCCCAATATAAGTTAACAGATTAATTAGTTTAGAGGCAAATGAAAGAAAATGAAGGACACCGGGTATAGTAAACACCGGTCAAAAAAATCAGCCACCGATCGTTTACAAGTCCACATCTGGCAATTTATTACAGGCATGTGAAGAAAAGCAATGCATAGCTTTCAATGATTACATTGGACGTTTAGTAAGTTGAAAGGATAGGGAAAAGAAAAAGGGTTGAGAAGGCAAATCAAATTTGGCAAATGAAGTGTCTGTGGTCCAATTACTCGCGAAATGCTGATTTGAACGCCATGTCACTCGAGAAAGTCCTGTCAGTTTACAGCTTAAGACTTACAATTAATATATGATATTATTAATTTATTCAATAAAAATATATTTATATATTTGATCAATTATATTTAATATTTAATAGAACATTTTAAAAATAATTACTATGCAATTATAATTATGATAAAATCATAATTATAAAATAATTGATTTTATAATTATAAAATCATAATGATCTCTAGGCTTACATTACTAAAGTATCTCATACCAAAACTATTATATTTTGATGCTTCTTGTGATTTCTTATATTTAAGGTAACTTAGTCTATAATCTTATGATATAATATAATCTATATAACAATAATTAAGCAAGTAAATAGAGGATTTGTCACCTTAAAATAATTAGGAAGATTTTTTATTATTTTTAATTAGTAATGATTTAAGGAATTATCTAAATAAAGTTAATTTAGATTTGAAAAGGTTAATTTAAATATCAATTATAAATCAATGGCTTGAATTATAAAAATGCATATATGTTAAATCAAACCACTATAATATTCTTAATATTTGAATAGTTATAACATATTACATGTTGAGCTTAATTTATGACTATAAATTGATTACACGAAGAATTTAACATAAAAGTTTAATTTACATATTACACAGAGTAATTGTCAACATATTAAGAACTTAATAAGTCATGTATAAAAAAAATAGAAAAATTAATTCAAATTAAGTTATACTTAATTATAAAATTTAAGAAATTTTAAGAACCAAATATAAGATAACTGATTTTTTAAGATTAAAATTTAATTTTAAATAGATTTAAATTTTAATTGTAATTACATTTGATGAAAAAATTTATATTTTTATAAAAGGAAAATACTTGAAAACCTCTATTAAAAATTTGAGTTATCTTTATTTATTTTGTAGATGTAATTAAGAGTGGAATATTTAAATAATTTGTTGTTGATATATTGAATCATGTTTATTTTTTATCTTTTTATTTTCTAATTCATGTCTTATGTTCTTGTATTAAAGACATAATATAACATTCCGTTATCTCGTGTCAGGGGCTAAAACTCTAGGACAATATATACGAGAGTTTATTGAGAAGTTAAAAAATGCATTTCATACACATGCATAATATAGCATACATACACACGTAAATATAGATTTTTACATATTAAAATGATTGTACACACAATCATTGACATTTTTGGGTATGATTAATTTGTATATATGATTATATTGAGAATTATGATTTTCATACATTGAAAATTAATTTAGAGAGTGTACTTAATGATTTATATTTTTTGGTGAATTTTAGGAAATTTTCAAAATTATGAGTGTTTTTATACTAGAAAAAATGTCAAATGGCAAGTCAATTGATGAATGATAATAGAAATAAGAGTCAAATGAAAGTGAAGAATTTTAAAGATGGTCTTGGGATTTATTGACAAACGTCATTGAAAATTGAGAGACATTTAAAACAAATTGAGATGATTGGACTAGTTAAATAGGAGCACCTAGTTTAAGTTCATAGAAATTGGACAAGCGATAAGTGTCACTTGCCAAACTTAGCCTTTATTCCGACAAATATACTAGAAAGATCAAATTAATTGTTTGATCTTACTTTCTTCTTCCTCATGACTTTCATCTTCTGTAAGTTTCTTTACTTCCAGAAATTCTCTCACCCTTACAACGTAAGCCTTGCTCTCATTTTTCACTTGCTTTTTTTTTTTTTGCCTCCTTCTTCACTGTCACTGAAATACATACCCTTACAACCTTCAACTGTTAATGATCTTGTTATATTGGAAAGCAAGGGCTCACCTGATTTAAAAGAATTTGGAGTTTTAAACAAGTAAGTATCGTATGGTTCTTCATGATATATAAGATGAAACATGCATCACGTTAGTTAACAATTAAGTGTTTATAATACGAGAATGTATATTTGTTTAAATGTGAGTGAGAATTTTAGGTGTGCTCCATGTCTTACTTTTGCATATTTGATGATCAATATTTCATAAGATGTTGTTGAATTTATTTTTGAGTTAGAAAAGATTATTTAAAATGTGTATAAAAGAGTGCAAAAAAATTTATGAAAGTTGATATGTGTATGCTCTGTTTTCACTGTATTTGTGTAAATCTCGTTTGGTGTTTTAGGAATGAACTAAAATGAGTTTAGAGTTAAGGAAAAAGATGTAAGTGATGTCGTGATATGAGAAAAAATTAAAATGAGAAGTTAGAGATGAAATGAATGTGATAAGGAAGTTGAAAAATGCAGAAAATGTGAAGAATACGTGATGAATATGCATAAAAGAATAGTTTGGTTTTTGATGTTGTGATTCATCCTAGATTTTGATTTGTTTGTGAATGAGTTGAGCTCAATGGGAGTCGAAATGAAGAGCAAATAATATATATAAGTTAGAGATGTTGGATTCAGTAAAAGAGAGGAAGAAGAAACGAAAATCTGCAGTTTGGAACTCTCTGTGGAGTCGCACGATCGTGATCAAGAAGAGAAGTTAAGAATTGCAAGATTGTGCATAAACCCAATTGTGACAATGAAGAGTTATCCAAAAAAGCACAATCGTGCTTGGAAGAGTCTTGTAGTGCACAATCGTGCACAGCAGTGAGAGTGCAAAGAGGTGTGATAATTTTGAATATCCTTCATTTCTTTGGCCATAACTTTTTCTCCGGACCTCCAAATGACTTGAAATTTGAACCACAAACTCCTCATACATTTTTTTCCTCTCCACCAAAATTCATGGCTATCTAAATTCATTAGGAAATGATTGATTGAAGAGTTTGGTACGAAAAGGATGAAGTGTGTTGGAATATTATTAAATAGAGTGTTTTCATTGAATAAACATCAGTATTTTCACCATATTTTGATATGTAGTTATCCAAATGTGATTATTTTTTATTTAGATTAAACTAAAGACATATGGATACAAATTTTCTGAAGAAATCAAATTTTAAATCTTTCTCTAAGAGTTCTGAAATCTGGTTTGAAGTTGAATATAGAGTACTATTAAAGTTTAACTACAGTCCAAAATATTTTGTATATAATTTGCAGAATAGTAAACCAAATTGTGAGAACTTTGTGTCATTAAAAACTTAAAACATACGAGAACATTTGTTTAGAGATGGTATTGCCTAAATACTTCATTTTTCTCATCAAAATGACCGTGTAAAATAGATCTGAAAATCTGTTTTTTTAACTGAAATGATCAAATAAGTTATGAACTTATATTCAATTTATTTTATTGAAATGTAAACCTAAGTTCAAATTATACTTATGTGAGTTTTGATATACGAATGATCATGTAATGAGAATAATGGAAATATACCCGAGATTGTTATTAAGCATGTATTGTAAATAATCCATACATACACATATGTGCATAAATGAGTTCTTATAAAATTGTGCAAATATGTTATATGTGTACATATATATTTCATGATATAGAAGAGCGATTTCAGCAACCACATTCAGACATTGTCGGGATTTCAAGACAATAGCTTTTTGGAGCAACCTGTGAGTAATTTAGACTGTCTCATTTAATTAATTGTTTGTTTTAAATTATGTTCTAAATTATCTTATGAATGTGAATTTGATTGTGTTATTTTCAGGCATTGAATGTTCGAGATGTTTGATGCATGAATGAGATATTGGAAGTACTCTTTATATGTGAATTTGACGAAATAAATGATTCTTAACATTTATATTGAATGTCGGACTAAGGTCCGATGAAAAATGTGAATGAAAATGCGATAGTGAAATGGTTGTATAATATTGAGCACTTTTGATTGATTGAATTTATGTGATGCATTTCATTATATGAATACATGAACAAATAGTGACAGTTGTAACCTGAGTAGCCATCGAAAATGAGCTTAAAGCTCATAATGTGATTAAGAGCCAAAGGCTGACTATGTATAATGAGTCTTGTATTCCTAACGGATAAAGGATAATTATCAATGAACCCGGAATCCACAATAGATATGAAACAGTTTTAGGTATTCGATCATAACAATCTAATAATCAGAAATGAGTCTCATGAGCGTTACATATACATTTATTATATATATTTGAATGATTGAAATATATTGTTGACTTGTATTTGAATGAGAATGTGACAATTGTGAACAAAGTGCTATATGATATTATATGATAATAACTAAAATGATGTGAATTATGTAATTACATGTGTTGATGTGTTGTATGAATTGAGTGAAAAGATGGTTACCTCACTGAGTTCGCAAAACTCACCAAAATTGCAATGTTGACATTTCATGACCGAGAGAAAACACTAGTAACAAAGAGACCCTACAAGAAGCATAATTCTTGTACTTTCAGATCAAAGAATGACTCAAATGTCGGTTAGCTGAGATTGAAGGATTAGATAGAAATTTTTATATAATTCCTCATGGATGTAGCGTGTTTTGCGTTTAGTTTTGATAATGTACATATTTTGATGATTTTGTAAAATTTCAATGTACATATTTGGTATTTATGAAACGAAATGAGGAATTTAGTTTTAAAATGTTATAACATTTACGTATTAAAGGATTATGTCATGATTAAGTCAGTGACGTAAGTGCTCTAACATGCTACTCTTGCAGGGTAAGTATTCGGATATTACTTAAGATGTCGGGTACGTGTCTCGCGAGAATGAGGTGTTACACATAACCTCCCCTAGGGGGTCGGACTAGGGGCACATGAGGCCAAAAGTTCTTATGTTCGAATCCTCCTACTTACGCTCTCTTGATTGAGTCTGTCATACAAGACTTACTTAGTGCAGAGTATGTGGTTGACGTAATTTGCAGGCTATTGCGTCAATTCAGAGATTTATCCTGTACGTATTTAAATGATAGTGATGCGGGTAAAATTAAAGACATATCGTAAAAATTATATCCGTCGTAATTTGATCTTTATTGATATTTTAATAAACTTACTTATTCTATTTTTCATAAACAAGTAAAATTCAAACAAAATCGATGAAACGTAAATGATCTCAAATTTGATCTCAAGAGTTCCAACATCTTTTATCAAGCCGAAGGGAAAGCATCTTTATATATTGCAAGGATCGCAGAGTGCAGACTTAGAGAAGGCAACATAGCAATGTAGCCTAAAGAAATGATGATTACACATGACGATACAGTCGGACGTGGTGTAGAATATGTAAGCAAGGCGAGGCCTCGATGTTGAATGAATGAAACTAACAACATACAGCTGCTTTATTTAGCTCTTCCTCAAGATAATAACAACAGTTGAAGTCACCGTACCAACACAAACTATGGGACTATGCTCGCTTTTGCTTCCTGCTTGGGCTTTAGTATGAAGCCCGACGAGAATGGACGATCCAGTCCAAGCAGTATTGGGCTTTATTTTACATTAAAACAGTCCAATAACAAATGTTACAAATTTTCAAACTTTCAATCCTAAACTTAGGGCTTTAACATAGATTTAACCGACCTAATTTTTTAAATTAGAAATAAAAAATGACAATTTTTGTAATTATCAAGTTTTTAGGTTTAGGTTAGTCTTGGATAGCCTGAGCTCGAGCTCAATTATGGACCGAAGCTTAGTCTTGTCAAATTGGGAATGATTTGGTTAATTTTGGACCGGAGAGGAGTGAGGTTGGGCTGATCGAGCCCAAGTTTGGGCCCAAGTACTATTCTTAATTAAATTACTTCATTAAATTAAAAAAAGACAAAATAAAAATAGAAAATTTTATATAACATAAAAGATTAGTTCCACTTATTAAAAGTAAGGTGTTGTTTTGAATTATTGAAATTTTTGGTTAAAATCTTTTTAATATAAATAATAATTGAGAACGCGAGGATAAGGATAAATAATTGTGATTCAAGACATAAGTTTAAATAATGGGCAGAGTAATCCTATGCGACGCCCTTATCCTAAACCTTCCGTCCCGTCAAACAATTGACGCAAGGGGAACGTCAAGTCCACAGAAATGGAATGGGAACGACCTCACTCTGTGAAATCCTGAGTAGGGGAGACTCTCTAACCAATAATGTATCGTGTTCAAATATCCAGGGGAAAAGATAAACGAAAAGGAAAGGAAATAAAACGACACGTGAAAGATCAACAAACCAAAGGAGGAAAAAAGCCAAATGAAATCCATTTTCAAGTCCGAGGAAGGAGAAACGGAGAAGCACCAAGTAGTATTCTCTGTTGGAGGGATAGCTCCACTAGCGTGGCGCTCAGGCTAAGGGTGTATTTACGACCGTCCATCTTTAATAGAATACTTGGATGGGCCAATCAAATTCATCGACAGCAATTCAGAGCCGCCGTGAATCCCTACACCGTAGTTACCGTTCTAGACCCAAATCAATTTTCACCATCTCGTCGATGCAGATAGAAGGGTTGAATGATGATGAGCTCACGGACGGAGTCCGTGATTATATCTCGAATCTACCTGACGACTGTTTGGCTTGCATTTTCCAGTTTTTGGGCTCCGGTGACCGGAAAAAATGCTCTTTGGTTTGTCGCCGGTGGTTGGAAGTGGAAGGAAAGAACCGTCAACGTATCTCTCTCAAAGCGCAGGCGGATCTCTTGCCGTTGATATCAACTCTGTTCTCGAGATTTGATTCCGTCACCAAACTCGCTCTCAAATGCGACCGGAGGTCCGTGAGCATCGGCGACGATGCGCTGATATCTATCTCCGAACGATGCAGGAACCTCACGCGTCTCAAGCTCCGCACATGTCGCGAGCTCACCGACGCCGGAATGACAGAGTTCGCGAAAAATTGTAGAGGATTGAAGAAGCTGTCTTGTGGATCTTGCACTTTTGGAGCCAAAGGAATGAATGCGATTCTGGAAAACTGCGCGTCTCTGGAAGAATTGTCGGTAAAGCGGTTACGTGGAATCAACGACGGAGCTGCGGCCGAGCCGATAGGGCCAGGATTAGCCGCAGCTTCGCTAAAGATGATCTGCTTAAAGGAGCTTTATAATGGACTGTGTTTTAGTCAACTTATAGGAGGTTCAAAGAATCTAAGGAGTTTAAAGCTTTTTAGGTGCTCTGGTGACTGGGACATACTTCTTCAACTGGTTGCCGAAGAAGTCAAAGGTCTGGTGGAGCTTCATCTAGAAAAGCTTCAGGTTAGCGACGTTGGTCTTGCAGCAATCTCCAATTGTTTGGACCTAGAGATCCTGCACCTAGTGAAAACCCCTGAGTGCACTAATTTTGGGCTTGTATCGGTGGCTGAGCGTTGCAGGGTCTTGAGAAAGCTTCACATTGATGGGTGGAAGGCGAATCGGATTGGGGACGAAGGATTGGTCGCTGTGGCTAAGAATTGCCCTCATTTACAAGAGTTGGTACTTATTGGTGTCAATCCTACTAAGGACAGCTTAGAAATGTTAGCTTCAAATTGCCAAAATCTAGAGCGTTTGGCATTGTGTGGGAGCGATACTGTTGGTGATGCTGCAATTTCGTGTATTGCAACCAAATGTATTGCCTTGAAAAAGCTTTGCCTTAAGAGTTGCCCGGTTTCAAATCATGGAATGGAGGCTCTTGCTACTGGGTTCCCTAATTTGGTTAAAGTGAAGGTCAAGAAGTGTGGGGGTGTGACTTGTGATGGTGCCGATTGGTTGAGATCGGCTAGGGGGTCTCTTGCTGTGAATTTGGATAGTGTTGAACCTGAGCATCAGGATGCTAGTGCTAGTGATGGTGGGGTGCAGGATAATGGAGTTGAATTTCCTTTAGCAGCAATTCAAATTGCAGAGCCGAGTGTTGCATCGAGCAGTACTGTGCGATCGAATTCGATCAGGTCACGATTAGGTCTTTTTAGTGGAAGGAGTTTTGTTGTTAGCACAATGAGAAGGTGGTCAAGTGCTGGTAACAGTTCGCGAAGCTAGTAGCAGCTGATAAGCTAATTAGATTAAGATTTATCCCCAAATTTCAAGTGAAGATTGCAGGACTGGTAATGTCATTGGAAGCAGTCCTTCAGGGTTTCTGATTGCATTGTTTTGCGTTTGTATTATCTGGCTCTGGCTTCTGTGTAGTGTGTATTCTCCTTTGACTTTGGAATTGAGTCCTATTGTCAAGAAAGTAAAGGTTTATGCATTTTTTCTTCGTCATTGATTTCTGATTTTTACATTTTGCGAGTGATTGAGAAATTGGCATGATTCTTTTTATTTTAAACCTCAACCTTAATGTATTCTGCAAGTGGTATGTGCTGACCATTTCAGTTTGGATATTACGAGCTAAGAATAGCATTGCTAATCAAATACCGAAAACTTAAGGCATACATTGTGGGAGGCAAATCCCCTTGTCCAGCTTCTTCGGTTCTCTGTAAGTACGTTTCAGATTTATCATTCTTTTATCTCAGCCTGTCAAAACTGAAATGAGATTGTTCCAGTTCAATTCAGAATTGTTTATGCTCCTTTGGTAAGATCAAGTTAACTTTTCTAAGTCTATTCCAGTTGTATTTAACTTCATTATGTCTCCTTCGGTGCATATTTCATCATGCGTCCTTAGTAAATTCCACTATCACACACTTCCATCATTGGGAAAATTCCTCCATCATTTCGTCAACGAGCTTGGCAGGTTTATATTAGCGCTGAAAGAAATTGATCCCTATTAGGATGGAGAATTGGCATGAATGATTGTGGTAAAGAAGGGAGAGACATAACTTGGAGGCGGGGTAATTTCCTTGTGTAAGGTAGTAGTAGTACCCACGTGGAACTAGGCCAGGTTTTAGCATGATTGTTATTATTTCAAATCGATTAGGTTTTATGTCCCGTCTCCGCTTGGACATTTGAGGTTACACATATTTGGAATTCTCCTAGGAATTGCCAGGCAGTTGTGTCAGCTTTGAAAAGGGTAGAAACTTCCATGCTTTTTTCCAGGTGTTGAAGACTCTGAAGGACAAATAGATAACTTGCGTGAATCCTCAGCTAACAGGTAGGCCATCTGAAACAAACTCATGTTCTGCTACTAAAACCTATAACGTATGGACCAAGTCTGTGAACACGCCTTGGGACCATACTATTTCGTTAGTTGCCACATATTCATTATTAAACATGAGAAGATGGTTGTAACTAATCGTTTCTGAGTCACTTGGTATTGACAAGTGGCTGTCATGCCTTTACTTTTTCGGTTAATCACAGTTTACACGAGTAGTCGTCACTTTCGTATCCTTTATTTTTTTTCACTTTAATCACAATATACACGTTTGCTGGTGCGTTTCCAAGTTGATTTGTGGCTGCTTTTCCTTTTTCTTTTCTCCAACTGTATATCTATCAGACCTTTTTTCCACTCCGTGTATCAGATTCCTTCCAACAACATCTGCATGTTATCTGTAAAGCTTCCAATGCTTTAAGCCCCAAGGTCCCAGCCTATACGAGCGCGGAAAAGCACTTAACTAGAGCTTTTTTAGGTTGTGAATCATTAAATCTTTCTATAATTTAATATCTAAAGATAGTTAAAGTTTGGCTAAGCTTCTGCCCGATTCGGCTCGTCCAGAGATTATAACGATTCTCTTGTTTCTCGGCACTTCAGACATTCGACTATTCGGGGAGGAGGAAGATGACTACTTGAAGAGGTGAATAGGTGAACCTGTTAAGCCCATGTAATGACTTGGCCGATCTTTTATCTCAGTTCAGGCCTTTTCATTTCATATTATATACTCAAAACTAAATTACTTTATGAAGGGAACTGACTATCTTAAGAGTATTACAATTCAATGCTTCTGCTGTCTAGAGCAAGCTGTATACTAAGAAAAAACTGATGTAATAATCCATTTAGCTTGAAATTGCAACACTTGATATAGTTGAAGGATGGTTGATGCCTTTCACTCCGATCTTTTGAAGCTTTACATGCATTGCTACACTGCCTCACATGCATGACTTGTTGAACCTTTAATTGAGGCAAAGCTTGGTGACAGATGTTTCCTTTTAATTTACCTTCTTTTCCTTCTTAGCTTCTGGCTTCTGATACCAAACTATTTGACTGAGGATAGTACCATTTGTGATGGCACCAAGTGCAGAGCCCATAATAACTAAAGGAAAGTTAAGGACAACAAAATGATACCCAGGTAATATTGAGACTTAAGCAATGTTTCTCCTCAACCTGTTGCTCATTGCTTTAGCTTGTATAGTATAACTAATGGCGTAGATATACTTCAAGGGCATCAAGTCTCACTGTAATTAAATCAGAAGCAGTACCACTTTCAAAAGGTAATTATAATAGTTCACTAAAATAAGGATACCACTTGTTGGGGCCTTTTCCTGCATGCTGGTAAAAACCCTGACTGGAAATCAAAAGGTAAAAAGACAGAAAACATGTCAAAATTTGAGGACTATAATATTTTTCTGTAGATATAAAGACATACAGAAAAATCAAAATGGACTCACCAATAGAGCCAGCAAAATTCATCAAGCATGTCAAGAAGCTGAGTTCTCCAGTACTTTTATTCTGCTCAAACAGCATTTTTGTATTATCAATTTGAAAATGTAACCTGAATCAAATTCACTATGAAGAAAATCATGGAAGAAAAATTGCAAATTCAGACCGCAAGCACAATATGCTACTCTCTTATGTGCATACGTTTAAATTCTGACTGATAATAATCTACTCGCCTACTAATCCAACCATTTTTGTCACATCAAGAGAATCCCAATGAGGAATTTCATGCACTGGTGTCCAAATAAATTAGCAGACAACATAAAATAGGCATGGGATGGGCCTAGTAAGCTTTATGTACCCTTATGGATGATCAATGATGACCAGATTGAAGTCTTATTGGACAAATTGAAATAACTCGAGCTTGCAACACTCAACAAATAAAACTGCATTACAACACTCAAGAAAATGGATATTGATACGGGGTTCAGGTATGGATGCTAAAAATTGTTTCTGAGAGAAAAATATAATCCAACTCCTGCATGTGATGAGTCAATCTGATGAAGTACTGACTGCTAAATGCAAAGTTTAACTTCCCCAAATAGAGAAATTTAGAAGCATTCACCAATTAAAAGCTTAAACGTCCAATATTCTACACTTACAGAAAAGTTCTCCCAGATCTGTGGTATCCTAGCAAAGAGAAAAATAGCATGTTGGGAGGCCTGCAACAGATTGTCCCCTCATTAGGTATGCTACAGATACATGAAAGAATAGAGTGAAGAAGAACCAAACTTAACATTCTTCCTGTTGTCCTTGGGCTATTACACGGGAGGAAGTGCAGCTGGATAACGAAGGAGGGTATTTGGGGAATTCGTACAATGGGGTATTAGGGGAGTTAAGACAAGACAAACAAATAAGATAATAGCCACTTACATATAGAGCTTCAAAAAGAACAGGATTAATTTGACCAGCCAAAATAGTGGGTGCCACAGCAGAATATCTGAAACGCAACAAGGAGGAGTAATTTATTCTAACTGAAATTCTTGCAAGTTCCAAGTTTGAAGTATGGCTGATTCAGGTCATGGCACCCAGAGGTTGTGAGTAGTAGTAGATAATACAAACCAAAATAATTGGTCTGAAACAAAAGCAGATAAGAAATAGCAACTTACAGTAATGGTCTGATCCATGTCATGGCACCCAGAGGTTGCGAGAAGTAGTAGATAATGGAAACCAAAATAATTGCTGCAAAACAAAAGCAGAAAAGGAGTGCATTATATGTTTTAAAGTTTCTGTATGCCATAAAAAATCATTAAAAGAGCGATATCAATTTTGAATAGACCGAATCTTTATTAACAGAATCAACATGGTAAATCACCAAAACATGATGTCATCCAGAAGAATGCTGAATTATCATGCGTAGAATTGAATACATTGAATGACCAAAATGACGAGCAGTCATCTAGCTAGACAGTTTTTAGACCCATACCACACGCCAATGTACATGAAACATGCATGAAGTACCATACACTAGAAATTCCGTATCTTTTATGACATACAAACTTCATTAACAGGATTTACGAAAGGACACAACAGCAGAAGCATTATCTTCTGAAACATAATAATGTGCTATTTTGATTTATGAATTAAGTCTGCATCCAAAATTCAGGTAGCTTTGATGTGATTCCAGTTGTTCAGTGGATTCTTTTAACGAGCTTCATGTCAAAGATCAGCCAATGGAGAGAATATCAACTGTGTTTCATTGAGTGCGATGAACACAAACTCTTCTCACTCCTCACCCACCCCAAAAAGTAAAAGACCCGAACTTTATTTAAAAACCATTTGGATTACTATATGAAACGATAGAAGCATTGTTCAAATTCAATCTGCACTTGCATACATGCCTCCTGGGGTTGTAAAATTAGAGTCCAAGTGCAAAATCAATCCCAGATTGTTATAGATCCTTAATCTGTATCCACCCTGATAGCATGGAACAACATTTAGTTTCTTTCAAATTTTGTCAAAATTTCCCACCTAGCTTAATAAGAATACAGTCTAATATCCCAGTATACAAAATAATTTATGGTAGTCATAGAGTAAAAGAGGCACCTTGAACCAAAAGAAAAGCCAATTCGCCATAAGCCGAAAAGGGTAGGCCTTTGTGAAGACAATAGGCGAGAGCAATAGTATAACCCACTACTTCAAGCTCAAATGACACCACACTAAGCCCTCTTACGCTTCTGTGCTTCAATATTTTCAATATCTACAACCACCAACCAATTAAAAATTACACATAACAACCAAATGACAAGCAGAAGTCGGGAAGGAAACAAAACCTGAGGGAGTTTGACGGTGGTGGAGGCGGCGACAATGCAATAGCCAAGTAACCTCGAGATAAGAGGAAGCAAACAGTCTTTATCGGGAAACTTGCCTTCGCGGAGAGATCCAATAGCGCAACTGAAATCTATTCCTAAAAACTCCATTCTTTTGTATTCGACTCAGATGGATCTGAATTTGCGGTCTTCAACGCTTGCGAGTTGAAGACCAAACAATATTCAGAGAGACTTCCAACTTCACACAATGGTTGAAGTTCGATCTTGTAGAGCCAAATCTACACGTTTAGTTGTATAAAGTTGTTAATGGTGTTACAAAAAGTTTAAGCAAGTAATTAACTATTTTATTTATTAAAATGATATTTATTTTATTTATTAAGACAATAATAATAATTTATTTTATAAATATGAAAAGTGAAAATTATATATTGAATTAATATTTAAATTTTATTGTTAAAAATACTTCAATATTTAACAAATTTAAATTATATAATTGTGATTTATAGAAATTAAATTGATAAATTATAAATTAGAAAATATCAAAATTTAATTCTTTTAAGATTATATTAATTGCCAATTTAAATCTTTTAAGAAATGTTGAGTCATATTTGTTGTTT
>JANITW010000002.1:4297291-4309961 GCA_027564335.1 Erythroxylum williamsii | reverse complement strand
TAAAGTTATTTATTAATATATTTTAATTATTAAAACTATTTTTTCGAAATTTATGATTTTTAAAGTGCTTTAAGATTAAAATATATTTGTTACATAATTGCCAAATTTAAAAATATTTTATTTATTAAAAATTTAAATTTTGGTTAATAATAGAAATTAAAATAAATTAAATAATATATATTTAATTGAAAATAAATTATAATAAAATTAATTTCTATAATTGTCACAAATTAAGAGAATATAAAAAATAAAAAATAAAATCAAACAGACCCTAATCAAAATTTTAATGGACTTGCTTTTGTTATAGGGTCTCGGCCTTTAGACCTATAGGCCAGGGGAAGCAATCACAGTATAAATAAGAACAAGCCCGTATATGGTTATGGATGGTTGATTGAAAAGGAAAGATTTGCTCTTTTCTCGCGAATTTCCTAGAATCCTCTGCACCCTTCAGTTCATTATCAAAGTTCACTGAGATTTTTCTTGGATTTTCTGTTTGATTGAGAAAAAAAAAAGAAAGCTAGGATCTTTGTTCAGTTGAAACATAGAGGACGCTGATTAGACAACAGAAAGCACCTTGTCCAAATGACAGACTCAGTGGATACGGAGATGGAGGCCGTCGTCGCCAACCCAAACGATGCAGTTAGAGAGTTGCTTACAAATGCTCGACTCCTCATCAACGAAGGAAGACCTTCTCAGGCTCTTCGGGCGGTCACTACCATCACATCTTTTCTCCTTTTTCTTACTTTCTGATTGATTCTTTTCTTTTCTTTTTCTTTCTTCACGCATTTGGTTCAATTATCCATCAACGTTAACTTCGCTTTACATTATGTGCATTTTGCTAAAGATGCCCATTTCATTAATATGCTTTGCTGTTTTGGATCCAATTTTCGTAAAATCTCTAATATGTGCCCATCTTGTTTTCTACTGGTGTTACTATATAAATTTCTGTTTCATGGGCAAGACTTTTGGAATTCATTAATAATTGAGTGCTTCTTTTCTTGCAATTCTGTATAAAGATTGGATATTTTCTAGTTAAATTCCAAGAAATAAAGATGATAGTATCTGTAAATGTTTTTAGATCAAGTCTTTTGGATAGGCTTGCCTACTGCAGTTGTTTTTATGGTGCATCAAATTCCAGTACCTATCTTGTCGATTGTTTTTGTGTTTGAGAATGGTGAGAAAGTTCCATGCTTTGGATTGGAATGAGATAGACATTTTGCAAGGCATTCATGAAGGAGCATTCTCTTGATTACTGCTTACCCTTTTTTCTACAATGGGAACAGGTTGTAATGGCAGTGCGGACACAGGGTGGGGATGCAGCAGTACGCCAATCCTTGAACCGTGCGCAAGAGCTGTACAAAAACAGACTTCGGGATAGTATTGCTATTGATCAACTTGCGTCTTTGTTTGCTGAATGTGCAATAGCTGATGCGCAATCTTTGAATCCTGAGCAATCGACACTAAACGTTAGAGGATCAGCAGTTCACGTTGATGTTAATGGGAACTCCATACTGGCAGAAACAGGCAGGATGCAAATTGTTTTAGATGCCTTCTCTGATGGGAGCAGCTTTATCTGTTTACAATGTGGAGGTCTCGTCAGTAACCATCGTAAAGATGAGCACTATGCATACTGGTGTAGCAAAATCTGAAGTCCAGGAACATATCATCGTGCTTTTCAGAAGTTGACCATCCTTTTTCAATGATCCTCACTGTGTGGTAACTTTCTTGATTCATGGATGTTTCGTAGTATATATATGTCAATTACAGCACAACCAATGAAACTGTCAGATCCCTGATCTTATGATTTTAAGGGGACCTTGAGATAGTTAGAAAGTTATAGGTGATAGCACAAGCCTGTACTCTTATATGACCAAGTACTCAATGTTTGCCTTGTTGTAATCATTTGACTCCATCATCCAGGAATTTCTGTTAAAACCGCAATGTAGTTTTTGTGTGAAAATATGCCGTTCCTTCCTAAGAAATGTGGCTCTCTGACTTTCATGTTTTTACTGGTTTTATGACCAAATGACTTCGACACAGAGGTCTTTGCATTCCAACTTTGAAAAGGAAAACTATGAAAGTTTTCTTATCCATGGTGGATTGTTTCCGCAGAATGTAATCAAAGTTGTAAACTTAAAACAATAGAGGCATAAAAGGCATCAGTCATCGGAATCCAATTTCACACGACGCTGGTTTATCGTTTGTGTTGCCTTGTTTTCCTGCTGGTACAATTAGGTTTTTAACGCTTTTTGAGGTCTAGAATTGCTGGTCATGCATTCAGAAAGAAGGATCATCAATTTATACAATTAATTAAGCCTTGGGAGAAAGTAGAGAGACAATTGTCAGAACACGAGATATTCTCTATGGTATAAACATTCAATTGCTGTACTGACTTTTGTAACAGATTACAGATGTATACAAAGACCTCACAAAGACTTAATTACAAATAGAAGACGGTACGTTTACAAATTTTTCTCACAAGTGTGGTTTTCTAAGAACAGGCTAGAGACACTGTATTGACCAAGAAACTTAAATATAAATAGAGGAGCCACAAGAGAAAAATGAGACTAGGACCCTTGTGGGAAGATTTTTCCCAGATTGTTGTGATTGAACAATATATACCAAACATTGAAGACACATGAAGTGAAAAGAGCTACTACCTCCCAGGTAATGCCATCTAGGGTTCTCAGGTGTCTTCTCGATTACCCTTTCCGAACATTTGGCGTCGACATCTTGCTTTACAAGATGCTCCCAGTGTAGCCATTGTGGCCAAATTTCTAAGATGAAGAATCTAAAGCTTTCAGAACCATCTCATGCAACATATAACTCATCAGCAGCAAAATTCAGCACACTGCATAAGGATTAGATAAAGACATCAAATTGAATCATTTCTGTTAAACTTGTTCTCAAGTGTGGCTTTATTCACTTATAAATCTTTGAGCTAGCGCCAACTTTATTCAATAAATTCATTGACTTGACCTGTTGTTCCTGAGAAGAAATTTATTTCCCTGGCTATAAGCTTTTCCCAAGTGAAATAGCAGACAGTTAAAACAAGTTTCAGATGAGATTCCTTATTAGATGCATTCTGTACTCTGATAAAGTAAAAAGTGGCAAATAACTTGCCTATATATAGATCTACGTGCGCTCCATGTAGCAGGCTGTGATTGTACTTGTAGGCCAAAAATGAGTCCTGAGGATGTACGAATCTGCTGACTGCAGAACATCAGACCGTACGCCTGAAGGAATGTGGACGAGGCTTTGTTCTAATGATTGTTTCATCACTCTGCCTAATCAGTTCTGACAGTCTCCATGGTTTCTGCCACTTCCATTTGAATTGCAAAAGCCACTGGTGATGACTTTTCTTCCATCTCCACAGCTTCCCTCCTTGTCCCGCACCTGCTAGTTTTCTCATTGGCAACTGACCAAGGGGTACCATCTGCAACAACAATGAATTCAATTTGTTGATGAACACTTAATGCAGATCTAATACCATTGCAAAAGAAAGGTAAGGAAACAAACCTTTCTTGATTGATCTATAAATGCTGCTGAAGCTCTGACAGAACCATTAGCAATTCCTGGTGTATATTTTAGCTGCTTCTGTGCCGGCACAGGAATTGGAGATAAAGGACCATTCATATCATCAGCTATGTTTTTCGGATTACCGTGGAAACTAGCATGCTCCTGGTCAGCCTGAGGAAAATTGGTATAGTTTCAGAAGAAAATGATGGTGAATTGGCGTGTGCATATATAAAAGAAAACTAACTGAAACTGTGCAAAGAATCAGCAATGAACATGCAGTGCAATCATAATTCTTCATATGGGTAATAGGAAGTATAATACTGCACACTGGAGAAGCACAATTCAGATCCAGAACATGCACTTGTAGTTGCAATAACAAAGTGTACAACTTTTACATGATGCATGAGAACAGCAGGGAAAAGAGAAGATCATACTGATGTTGCCAAAGCAATTGAAACAGCTTGCTCTCTCAATTGTAGATCCTTCTCTACTTCTTTCCTCCGAACTTCACTCTGCTGCAACAGAGTTACAAGTTCTTTAAATTGTTCTTTCATCTCTTGGATTTCCAATTCCTTCTCCCACAATTGGCACCTTGCATCTCCAAGAGAATTAAACATATACTGAAGCAAGTTTTTTGCATCTCCCATTGAACGCAGCTGACTCCAACGTCCACGATTAGTGAAGGCACGCTCCCTCTCTTCTGCCTCTGAAAGTTGGGAAGCCATTGATACAAGTGAATTGGATGATATGACTAGCATGCTCTCTAGCGAAGATATTCTCGCCATTCTGGCATTTGGTGACATGGAAGAAGCCCTGATGATAAAAAAGACAACTTTTGATATCACAACACTGAATTCAGGTATTGCCATTCAATTGAGTTGATAAATTTATTTTATTGATTTTTGGAACACACAGGAAAAAATGAGAACTGCTAAAAGTTAAATGGCTTTTGTGGAACTCATACCTAGCAAATCCATTTTTCCCTCTTGGAGGACTTAGACCCTTTGAAGCAAACTCATCCACCTGCTTCAACATGGCCAGTTCTTCTGCCAGTGCAGCTCTCCTGTAAAGCAAGGCATCAGCTAACACAATACCCAGTATACTATATGACCACTTGAGTGCTAAAATTAAATACATACACTTGGCTTTGCTTCTCATACTCAAAGCGAACTTCATGTACATTCACCATAACCTCTAGCTCATGATCAAGCCACCGCTGTAAGGACTTCTCATTGGTCTGCAAACGCAATCGGAATGAACATATGCTGTAATATAATAATAATCAAAATTGCACCAATTCAGAAGATTATCCAAGACAAGTACCTGTCCATTTGTTCCTCCATTGCTCAAAGCTGGAAGATTGCACGCCATCAGTAATTTGATTTATAAAAGAAAAATAAATAAGCGATCAGCTCTGTATTTTCAGTAAGTACAAAGCCTCCTGATATGGCACTCAAGAATTAACCATAGACAGAATAGACTTAAATGATTTTATTGTTGAATGTAATGTGCCCTCCATATGATGAGATATACATTTACCAGGACAGAGCATCCGTAGATTGGAACCTATGGTAAATATATATGCATGAAATCTACCTGAGTTATCACGCACAGAAGATTTACGTGCTTCAAGCAGCCCTTTTAGCCTCTTGGTGGCCATTGCAGCCTCCTCTGTCTTTCTCTGAAGAACCTGAAGTAAAGAAGAATGTTATGAGCACGATAAGTCGATAACTTCAAAAGAGAATAGTGATGTCACAAGAATAACTACTGCATTGTTGAAGATCAGACTTAAGTGTATTACACTATTACCATAGTTATATTGTTTCATAGAAAAGAGTACATTTCAAAACACCAGAACATAAGTGTATTGTCTGTGTACATGTTTTACCACTAGAGACTGGATACTTTGTGATTTGTACACACTGAAAAAGTATGCAAGTTAGAAAATTAAGCTCACCAGTTTCTGACGCTGGTTTAAAGCTTGCAATTTATGCCTTTCGTATTCATTTCGTCTTCCTTCTTTTCGTAACTGCAACACGAATGTATAAAGGATGAAAGAAAAAAATGAAATTGATATTTACAACAAGTGCGAAGATATAAGCGCCAAAACATTATGCTTAAAGGTTGTGAGATGCAAAATCCTCAAAAGCTTATTGCAACACTTGTGAAAAAAGCTTCTCCACATTAAATAGATGAGATCAAGATGAAATCAACTAAAATGAAAAAGGAAAAGCACCTGTAACAGTTCCTTTTCCCGGGAAGCTTTCCACTGTCGAAATTGCTCTGCCTCTTGTTTAATTCTATGTAGCAATTGAACCTACCCGATGGGAGGGGAAAAAGGGAAAAAGAAAAAGGAGGAACTTAAGCAATGATCACACAGAGGAAAAACACGATGTAACTGCAGCAATAGTGCCAAATATTTCACCTTTTGGGATTTTATAGACTGAATTTCATCTTGCAACCGCTTGGCTGCTTCATCACTTTTTTGTTTTTGCTTCAAGAGCTGTACCTGGTTCTCTTGTTTCTTCTTAAGCTCCAGAATCTGAAACACATGAAGAATGGTAACAATGAAAGTGCTACCCCAAGAAAAAGAGAAGCAATATATAGGTGCGTATTCACCTGTGCTTCCAGCGATTTTAATTTCTGGGAATGAATATCTTGCAACTTTTGTGCCTGTCCATCAGAACTAGATGAAAGGTTCTCAATTTCAGCTAATAATCGATCCCTTTCTTGCTGCAGCAACAAAGTAGGTGAATGAATAAACTTCCTGTTCTCAGTGAAGCTAAGATAAGTTAGTAAAGTGTTATCTAACCTGAGCAGCTCTTTTTTCATCCTCTAACTCTACAATTTTCTTGCTGAAGTGTTGCTTGAGTGCTTCAGTATCAATACCTCCAAAAAGTTTCATCTCTGACTGCTCAGACAGACATAAAAAGCACACATTGTCAATCATTATAATCAATACTGTTAGTTATAAGCAATATGGAAGCAGATTACTGAAGACATACTCATGGACAATAATGATTAACGATAGTTATGCATCTATTAAAAGCTCCGCAGTTTCTCAGACAATATTCGTTCCCTTATTCTATACTCCTACACTTTTCCGTAATAAGCAGTTAAGCTAGCAGCAATGTGAGCAAAAAGTAGAGAAAACTTATGAGCTTCCATTGTCCATATATTACCAAGGTTTCTTCAACAAAACTTTGGGAAATTAATTTATAAGTTTTTAGTCGCATATTCTTTGTTGGATTTTGGACATGGCCATATAATAATTACTATGTGTTATGGTCAAGAAATATTGGATAAATGTGTTTGTTCATGAAATATATGTTCCTTTCATCACAAGAAAACAAAAATTTTAGTTCTAACCTCTTTCTCCTCCAACCGTCTATTCAACTCATGCAACTCTTTATCCATGGTATTCTGCAGAAGTGTATGCTCCCACTCTTTTGCTACTTCTTCATCAATTTCTCTGGAATCTGCTGTTAAAATTGGTATTACTACTGTGCTATAACTGGCCAGATTACTTCAAATAGAATTGTTAAAACCTTAAGCATAGCTGGTTTTGCTATAAAAGGTTTGAGCACCACGGAGGACAAGATAATAAATTGCAAAAAGCTTGTGAATTAAAAGCAAGAACTGAAATTACAAATGAACTCATTTTCAGTCTGGAGTTTTACCTACTATGGTTTCGCCCATTTGATAATCTGATGACTCGATACTTTGCAGACTCCTTTTGAGCCCATCACTTTTCACAGAACAGGGACTACCATCCTGAATAATCAAATATTAGATTAACTTACTTCATCCAATAAGTAAATTTAGGCTTACAATTGGATTCAAAGGTACTTGAAACAATTCAATATGACATTGATGGCAGAATCTCATATATATCAACGTAGGTGGAAAAGCTAAAAGAATCTCCACAGTAATAGTTGACATACTTGAGCATCTGTTTCACGTTGCTCAACAGTAGTACATCTACTGCGGCATTCATGAAGTTCTCGGCAAAGATCCTCATTAGCAGCTTCAAGCCAAGCAATCCTTTCCTTGAGAACCTACAAGAATAGCTTGTCACATGAATAGTTCATCCAAAATTTATAAACTCTGGAGAGAGAATTTTAAGGGAAGAAATAGTGGCATCTCAAATAGAATCTTGAGACTAACCTATTGAGTTGAATAAATGATTCACCTAAGTATATACCTGAACTTCGTCTGGCGAGCATCCTCCTCCTCCTCCTCGGGCACAAAGTTCAGCTTGCAAATACTCTAGTTGTTGGCGCATCTTTAGCATTTCACTGGACATTGGGTCTCTGTTGACCTGTCAAGGATGTAAATAGAAAGACTTCATACATGAAACCTTGATGATAGCATCATGTCCTCAATCATGTTGAAGCAAAATGGGAAATATTGTGATCCAAAGGAAACTTACAACAGGCTTATTTTTAATATTACGAGCACGATTTGCATACTTTAGCGTGTTGAGGGTTTCCTCAGCATTGATATCGGCAGGACTTATGCAAGCTAAGAAAGGGGCAATGTAGATTAAATTAGAGAAACGTGGAATGTGCCAAAGTAAAGAAGGGATAAGGCCCAGAAGGAAACAGACTAATTAAAGAGTAGCTTTTCTTATTATTATGCTAAACAGAATAACCAAACAAGCAAAATACCTATCATAACAGTTCTGCTATTTCCACCAAGTGAATCCTGCCAAAAGAAAGGTGCAAGGTTCAGAGAAGAAGCATAAAGACGAATGTTATGCAAATGATAAACTGGAAGAATGCATCCACGAGCATCTGTTGCGGGTTCATCTGGATATAGGTTATACCTTGTGACCTTTTATACCAGGCAACACCCTAACATTGCCAGCTAAGTTTCATTTTCATTGATGCAAGGCAATCTTAAGTTGAAAACCTGATGATATCTAAATAACTGGGATCAAAGTAACTTGATTAGACCAATGCTACTCAAGAAGAGGATAGACAGCATGAGATTCATAGCAGAATGGCAGGTTTTAAAGTTGTTTTTCCAGATATGAAACTCAAAATGTCCACTTGTTTAGCATCATTTTTATGGCCCTAGAGACATGCAATTCTACGTTTCTCAGATGTGCCTACTGTACCTGCAAAAGACGAGTAAGTTTACTATCACGATAAGGAACATGAACCCCTTCTTTGCGCTTTTTTTCATCACCAAGTGCACTAATAACATTACCAAGTGCAAGAAGGCCCTTGTTTATGTGAACTCCTGTTAAATGAATAAACAGTTCATAAACTACAATTTTAGAGCAAAGTGAATTAATTGGCAATGATTCGGGGCAGCGCCACCAACCTTCTTTAAATCTCAAACCATCAGAGCCTGTTCTCTTGGCTCGCTCTGATCCAGCAAGGTCAACTAAATGTAATTTTGCACATAGATATTCTTCATTGGCACTTCCATTAAGACTGTTATCTTCTGGGATAACTGGACTGAGCTTATGCATCTGCTCTAATGTGATGGTAAATATTGCATGCGAACGACTACAGAAACAAATATATGAAAATAACTGTCATACCCCATGTCTAACAGTAAGGAACCTTTAGATGCAGTATATTTAAATATATAAATGCTAAGCAAAGGTATACAAATAACAAGATGCATGACCCACCTAGACTGATTGTTCATGTTTGTACTCCCTGTTGCCCGACTCAAAGATCCTTGTTCCAGGCAAGCAGCCATTTCCTTAAATGTACTGACACTGACCTCGGTAGATCCTGCCAATGTTATCACACCATTTGATGACTCACGAATTTGTATCGGTGGTTTGCCTAGGATAGTTGCTTTGCCTGTGTGGCCATTTGCAGCTTCTGATTTGTTCACAGAAGTGGAATCCAGCAAATCTCGAACTTCTTCTTTAAGAATCTTTCAAATAAAAAAGTTTTCAGTTAAGAAGCTTGTAGCATAGATCCCAAATCCGCGATACATACATTTGATATAACTGTGTAGATAATAAAGCATTTTGGAGCAATAATTTCCCAGGAAATACAACCATCTCTTTCCAGAATTTTGAAGATGTTGCTCAAAACTATAAGCGAACATAATAAGAATTCAGCAATAGTTTCAGAACTGGACTAGGAGCCAACAAATATGTACCCTCAATTGAAGGGGGAAAAAAATAAAGAAGCTCGATTTACACATTCTAAAGATAGTTGTGACATGAAACTAATTTCTTGGTATAAAAGTTATCTAGTAAACCACATATACTATGTACTGCAGATTTTTCAACTGATTCGTAAGAGACAAAAGCATGTCATTCTCTATTCACAAACACATACACAAAGCTACAAAGGGGCACCCAGAGAAACAATACAAACACAGAATTAAGTGCTCATAACATGAATGCACTGGGGTTCTGAAGGACAAATAGATGATTTGACAAACCTCAATGAAAGAAACATGCAGTTGGAATTCTGTCTGATGCTTTAATGCTTCGATCTTGCTGAATAACATATTCATAACTAGAGGAACTATCCCTGTTTGGCAGCCATCTTTGAAGCCAGTACCCATCGTATATGTCTTACCAGAACCTGTCTGAAACCCATTAAAAGCAAACATAAGAGAAAATGGACATGTCAAAGCATTAGTGATCCTCTTGACCAAATTTTAAATAGAAGATAAATTTTCACCTGACCATATGCCAGAACAGTGGCATTATATCCATGGAATAGGCCATCAACTAGAGGGGCAACACATTCCTCAAACATGGCAGATGGTGGAGAACCAGTACTACCATAGACATGATCAAAAGTAAATGAATGTGTGCCTATCTGTACCTGCACCATGATCATAGCCAACCGATAGTCTCAGACATTTAACTGGATATCAGGGACAAAGTATAATATGGTTCCCAGAAAGCACAGAAGTCTTAAAAGGGATCTGAAAATATTCAGTAAACATGAAAAATAGTAATGCTTTGACAACATGAACAATGATGAAAGGAACGGAAGGGCAAGATTATACACAGTTCACAAATTAAAAAATAGAAAGTTTGTCATATTAGATTGTTATTTACAAAAACTAATTTGCTTGTTTTTGGCATCTTCTAGATGTGGAAGCTCTTTGGTTAAAACTGCTTAATAGAGGGACTAGAAACTGATGTGTACCACCCAACCGAAATAAACAATAGAAGATGCGTTTGGAATCCAATAGTATAGGACAATAAGCTTCCTGAAAGATGCATTTCTCGATAAGTTTACTAATCCTTCCAAACAAAGCAATTACTTTCATTTCCAGAGTAACATAATTAATTCGTTGAATTGAAGAAAGAAAGTTGTTAGACGATTCTGACATTGGAATCTGACAAAACAGAGATAAGCTAAGAGCTTTTTGTGGAAAACATACCATCATCTAACGATGGCAAATTACTGAAAAGGATAGAAGAAATACACCCAATGAAGCGAGACCCAGATCATCATATTGTTCGATTATAATAATTAAACAGAGCAACCTACTACCTCCACCACCCCAAAATCAAAAGCCACAAAAGCATGCATAAACACACACAATAAGAAGAAGAAGAAGGTAGAGACTAAGTTAATCTCAGAATTCAATTTCTTAAACTGATTAGTTAATAATTCACAGACTTCTGTAAAATTCGACGAAAGACCATTTAGATATTCCAAGAAGTTTTCCTAACAAGGAACAATCCCAGTTTCTAAATTCCACGAATTTCCACACCTAGAGCGGAGTCTTTGATGATCCTTTAATAACGAAATGAACCGTGTTTGTAAGCTTAGCTTTGTCCACTCAACAACTATGAGATAAGAGTCTTGTCTATTCAACGAACCTATCATATTTTCATGCAAGTTTTTTTCTTTAACTCCATCAAATTTCCCAATGATATAATGATAAAAATTTTCAATTTACTATCCCCGATCAATTATGGAAATGTCAGGCGATGAATGACATCTGATCTAAAGAGGGACAGTAGCAGAAAACTCTTCCAAGTCAAACATTCAAGCGTTAGAGTTCCCATTTTGGACAAAGTAAACGTAAATCCTTAGTCACTATTTCCGAAGATCTAGATCTCACAGACCGACTAAAACTTCCATTTTGATGAGAAAGAGAACCAAAAACGCCGGTCACTTTAGACAACCAGTAACCATCCAATGGAAAGCACCAGAATAAACAAGCCAATTTCCACAGGTTACACCGACATTGTAATTCCCACATTTTTTGGAGGAAGCGTACCTGAGGCTTCCCCTGTACAACAGTGACACAGTCTTTACATCCCTGAGCACGCTCATCCGCGATGAGCGGTCTGACATGAACTGCAACTTTAACACAACAATCCTCTGTAGAACCATTATGACTACTCGGAGAAACAGGCACGGTAGCAGTAGAAGCAGGAGATAGAGGTGGCTCCATAAAGAAAGGTGAAAAAAAATCAAGTCTTTAGAGACAGAAATTTACAAGATGAAATTAAGAGAGTTATAAGCAGATGGTGTCCAAAAGATCGGTTTGTTTCTCTGACAAAAAAGAACCCTGTTCGTTGCTGAAAAACTTGAAGAAGTACTTAGGACAAGAAAGTGATATTGCAACCGCAACAAGAATAACAGTAAAGTACAAGTAGACAGACCAAGAGAAGGTATGACTTGGGTTTATTTCCTTTTCCTGAGACAGTGTACAAGACTGTTGTCCTTAGGGAGAGAATGCGTGCATGTGGTGTTACTGGTAAGAGAAGAGAGAAAGGGTCAGTTGGGGAATTATAGGAAGTACAACAATTGTAGCGGCAAAGGAGCAGACTGTAGAGAGATATAGAGAGATGAGACTTAAACCGCAACAAGTAACCACTTCCACTATCATTTTCCTTGGTCTTCACTACTACTTGTCCACTTACTACTATGCCTTAACAGACCACCACCACCAGCAATTTCAGCCATAGCCCATGACAGGTGTGTTGTTCGGTAAAATACTTTCACGACACTCTTTCCCATTCTGCCCCTCCCTCCCTCCCTCTCACCTTCATTCCAACCACACATATGGAATAAATAACGACTTACATACAAATATATATCATCGTTATTTGTACATGTACTTATATATATATATATATGGTCGGGTCGGCCATTCTGGGCCCGGACTCAGTCGAGATGACTTGCGGGCCGATCGG
>JANITW010000002.1:4254855-4269147 GCA_027564335.1 Erythroxylum williamsii | reverse complement strand
ATCAATATGGACTATTTTGCAATTTTTAAAAATTTTAGGGACTATTTTATAAATTTAAAAAATTTCCCGAAACGGTACCCGGTACTGACCGATACCGGTACTGTTCCGTTCCAAAGTTCAATCCGGTACCGACCCCGGTACGGTATTCATAACATTGAGTACGAGTGCACAACCAATGCAACTTGTTCGGCCGTTCCACTTCCACCGCTGCCTATCAATTCAAACATTTTACATTTGGATTACAGTTGGGGACTACTTTTCGTGATTTAGAAGATGCCCAACTGGGCTGGCGTTTGGCCCGATAGGTTAGGTTTAGGTTGATCGATTGAGTCGTCTAGGTCTGGCTCGTGTCTGAGGCCCGATACATATAATGAAGATGACATCTTTTTTTTAATCTGAAAAAATAAAAAATTGTTTTAACTGGAAGAACTTTCTGGGAGGGGGTCCTCTGGCCCCTTACCCTGGTCCTATTCTAGCCCCCTCTTATCTGAGTCATCCACTCAGGTAGGTCCCACTTGAATGGATGGTTCAGATAAGAAGGGGCCAGAATAGAGCCAGGATAAAAGGAACAGAAAATCTGGCTCCGAACTTTCTACCATCAAAAACTAAGAGAGTAAGTTTGACAAATGGGCCAAACTTAGGCCCAATCAATATATATATATATATATATTGTCCAAGCTCGACTTTGATTGGGCTATGTGGCCTCAAGCTCAATTTGATTCAATTTTTATTTTTAATTAAAAATATAAAATAATATTATTTATTCAAAACTATGCTTTCTTCTTAAATTTTCATATTACAAAAAGTTAAGACTTGGTTCAAAGTCTAGTCGATTTGAACCAAATTGGCCAACGCTTAACTATCACACTACGAGAGAGAGAGAGAGAGAGAGAGAGATCGTTTTTTAGTAGTTGAAGCTTGAACCATGAGTTTTGAGTTCAATCGGAATTTAGACCCAAGTTTGAGCCCAAACATAGATTCCTTATAATTGAGCTGCATCCAACCCAATCCCAAACATGCTTTCATATACCTTGGAAGCCATTTTGGTTTGGTTAGTCTTTAAGAATGAGTAATGTTTGAAAAATAGAAGCAGAGAGTAAAGTCAAGACTGGTTTATTTGAAATATCTAATTTACCGATAGTTATATACACATAATAACAATGATTAAAAATTAATTAGTTCAACCATAAAAACTTTGAAGTCAATTTTTCACTTCGATTTACTTGAATAAATATTTTTTGAAATCTAATTATTTTATCAATTAATTGGTTAATTTTTATAAATTAATAAGTTTTTATAAACTAAAATAAATCAATTAATTTCATTTAATAATATTTTTTAATTAAATTTCAAATTTTTTATGGATAAAAAAATCTTTTCAATCATATTTCAAAATTTAAATTTAATTTAATCTTTAGTCGATTTTACGACAATTTAATACCGATTGAATCTTTTAAACCTTAAATCTTTTTTTTTACCAGTTTAACTTCCGGTCCGACTTTTAGAACATTGCATAATAATTTATTCAATACACTTATAACAAAAAGGGACTATAAATTCCATTATTATTAAGAAAATGAGAAAAATGTTTAATTATTTTATTTTCATAAGTTAAAGGCTATACTCCAAGTTAGACTTTTCTTTTGAGACATTTGATCAGGTTTGAATTCAGACTGGCTCAATCTAGTCTAAAAAATAAAATATTAAATAAAATGATATTATTTTAAAATTTAAATTAAAAAATGAAATTAATCTGACTTGGTAAGGATCGGATCGAGCTTCAAATTAGGGCTGTGAGTTTCAGGTTCTATCAAGCTGTGGATCCAATCCAAGCCTAGCTTGATCCTATGCAAATCCTGGATTCATATGCCTTAGAAATCATTTTAGCTTGGTTGGTACATAGGAATTAGCAATGTTAGAACAGCAAGCAGATACTAAAGACCAGACTGGTTTGAACGCTGAGATTGCAATCATAGAGCAGCTTCTGAGTCAACATTCTCTTAAAAAGCATTTCCATTTGTAGTCTTACAGAAGGACAAACTTCCAGATCATACTGACATGCATGAGCTCAGTCTCTCCGGAGAACAGGCAATACAATCATCCGAATATGTAGTTAATGTTTAGTTTCTCCAAGATCATGAAAATCTTGAATTGTAAGTCTGCACTTTTTATCCTCTTTCCGTATCTTCCCTCTTACCAATTTGGTGGAAGTGATTTCTCAGTGGACTCCAAATGCCTACTCACGAACAACTAATCTGCACTGATCTGATCTTCAAAAACTTGGAACTGGTAAAAAGCTGATTTTCTTTTTTTTATGTTCAATCAAACGTCTACTTCTTTTTGGCGCATTTTCATAGATAAATGTGACTCTTTCATCTCTCTTGTGGTGTCCAAGGATACTGAATCTAGCTCCTTTTACCACAGTTAAGAGAATTCAACAAGATCATCATCATATATCAGAAGATCCAACCACTAAATCCACCAGCATTCCTTGCCTTGTTCTGCTTGGTGGGTTCTACTTTATTAGCCATAATTAGTATTTGTAAAAAATATTTGGACTTATACTCGTTCTTCAAGATCCATTCTCTTGGTATATTTTTATTTTTGTAGGAGAGGAACTGACATCATCGCAGTCCATTAGTGACCAAAAGTTGAACAAACTCCTTTTGTTCTTGTCCGTTGACGGGAAGCTTACAAGCAAACAATTACGAAAGTGAAGTTGATTCATGTGATAACAAGAAAAGAACAAAACTCGAGTGGGACAGGACATCACATTTAGCAGTTTTGAGTTTTGTTCTGCGTGTGACCATTGAGTTAAACGTAACTCTGTACATTACTACAAAAGGTTAAAAAACGGTGTACAAGTAAGATGGGAAAGAGACATTTGGACTTTCTCGTAAGAGGGAGTCAAAATTTTGAGTTTTTGTGCAAAACAAAGGAAGGGGTTAATCATAAACTTGGAGGAAAAATATGAAAAAGTAGTTAAAAGAAGAGAATATATAGAAAAGTTAAAGAAGAAAGGAGGGAGGGGCTTGTAATATAGTAAGGATCCGATTGTGCTTGTGACTGTCATCCATTTGCAACAAAAATCCCTTTCCCTGCACATTTGCTCCCACTTTCCCTTACACGACATGACAATTTTCTCACCAAGCGATCATGCCCCTCCTCCTTCTTTTCTTTTAACCCTTTCTCTCTTTCTCGAGAAAAGGAGGAGGGGGGGAAAATGAAAAAGCAAAGAGAATTACACTGTAGCAACATAAAGTCATGAGCTAAGTTGTATTAAATGTAGTTGGGGAATATATTGTCAATCCAAACAATGATGCCTACTGCCCACAGTTCACTTTAATTGCCAGCAAAAACCTATCATACGTTTTAAAGGGTGAATGTAATAAGAAGAAAGAGCACCACCAGCACCAACCATCAATCATTTTCTGTCGATTTCCAAGCTAAAAAGGCTTCTAAACAAAGACAAAGGACTAAAGGGTATTAGACATATCAAAGTGATACGAGCAAAGGTGGGCGAAGATGACCCTTCCCCACCTACGCATACAATGTCTACTGATGAACGTGCGATGCCATTTGATGCCACATGTTGCCACCTTCACTGTCCTGTCCCACCGACCCTCTCGGGCATTAACTTCCAAGACCACCGCACAACACCTGAGATTGGCGGCCGTTGGATAAACATTGTTCACTCTTAACGGTCAGGATTCAAACTTCGAGTCGTAGGATTCCTTTTCGTTGCCAAAATATATATGGCCCATAAAGAAAGAAAAATGCACCACTAGTCATCAGGTTCAGTTCCTATCGCTACAAATATGCAATGCACACATGAACAAGTTAAAGCTGGTAGCTGAAATCACAACGTACGTTCACTGGCTAATGCACATATCAGAAGAATGTACATAACAACTTGGTCTTCTGTGACACGACTAGCTAGTAAGTCACCCCATCGTCAAGGAGGCAGATTATCTGTCCTCTTTTAACCAATACTCCCTGTTCCTTTTGGATTTCAATGGTTAAGATTAAAAGGGGACAAAATAGATACAGGATAAGGGTATAGAGGATCTGTACTTCATCGTCAAACAAAGCCAGGTAATCAAACAAAACTTGTTCCGGAAATAACATTAAACCCTAATTTTATGAATGATTCGTATTTAACAAAAAATGACTTGTTCTTATGAAGTATTTGCGTTAGGGAAAAATAATATATAGTAACGTTCGTGCACAATATGGAAAATGTTGTTGATGATGGAGGTGTGGCCCATAAACACGTGCAAATGATGACAATGTCTTCCCCTAATGATGGGATTCCACCGCTTCTTCCACTGTGTGGGATCCACTCTTATCATATGCAATGGAACCTCATCTTTATATCTACTTAACCTAATTTCCTCTTTTATTTATGTTTTGACTACCCAAAATCCCACTTTATGCGATCCGTAAAATTTAGTTTATAATATTTTATGCAAATAAATCTAAACTCGTTAAATTAATAAAAACTTATTTAAATCATTATTCATTTGTCCAAGTCTAAAGCAAATCTATATATAATAAAATACATTATATTTTAGCTTAAAATTTTATAAAAATATACATTAAATCTTTATATAACATGCACAAATCTTTTAATATTGTTGCTTAATTATTCATGCAAGTGCAATAAACTGGCAAGACAATAGTTTTAAAGTTTAGACAGTTTGACAGAATTTGAGTGTCATAAAATTGACTAAAAATTAAATAAAATTAAAGAATATGAAATATGATTGAAAGACTGTGAAATTTGTAATGAGCCTACGGGCTCCCACAAGTAAGAAAGTTAGATCACACACAAGATCAAGTGAGGTTTCGTTATAAAACTAATTGGCAGTAGGTAGATTAGACTACTAGGCTTATATATTAGTTTTCTTTCCCCTCTTTTTTCAATACAGGACACTCACATGTAAGTATTATCAACACTCCCTCTCAAATGCAATTGGGATTAGACATCCAGTTATCATTTGAAATAAACATAGTAATAATCGGACCGAGTTATGGGATTGGACATCCAGATCAAACCTGTTTTGATACTGTGTGAAATTTGCAATAAACCTACAAGCTTGTACAAGAAGAAAAGTTAGACCACATAAAGATATTGACCGGATTTGAAATTTAATTAAAAAGGGAATTGTTTGATGAAAATTATTTTTTGATTAATTAATTACTTTTTTAAAAAAATATTAGAATAAATTAAACTAAAAATAAAAAAGAATAAAAAGATTAAACATTTCAAATTTTTAATTTTTTTTTAATCATCGTAAATAGCAACGCCGATCAGATTATTACTCAGTACAGGACTCGGCGGTGATTTACGTGCAAAATGTTGCAAAAACTTGTTGTGAATGGGGATCGAAGGTGGGGAAAGCACAATCACTTGGAAGATATGCTGAGTACGTGAAGCCAAAATATACAACTCAAAGCTCATAAATCTTAATGATATTGTCAACATTTACCATCATTATCTAACCCTTTCTCGTCAAAGCTAGAATGACACCTGGCCAATAGAATTTAACCTTCTAAAAGGCACCACTTTCGCTTGTAATTGATCCCTCTTTCTCTTAAGTACTGCTAGCTACCTACTAGAAAAGAGGCTTTTAAGTTTTAATCCTTGTATTAACTTTTTGCTTTCCACTTTCGTACCATTCCTTAACTATTACCACCAATCATGATTAGCTGTTATTGTTTACCCATTTTCTTTACTAATGGAAGCCATCAACCCCATGTATTCATCCGATATATTATTGTACAGTAAGAGATCTTAGTATTAGAGCTCCCAGGTTCAGGTTTTTTTACCACGCATAGACAGTGATTACATGTTTAGCATTATAAAATAAGTAAACCTTTCAGGTTGGTGAGATGACCCCTGAATCCAAAACATTAAAGGCAAAGTGTCAAAGGTATAGAACCCATCGGAAGTTTAAAAGGTGAGCTGTTCAGCAACTGCAGGCAAAATTGTCAATGGGATGTTGAATTATGGAACGCCCTGAAGTAAAAATCCAAGGTCGAATGTGATAAAAGAGGAAAGAGTCACATCGTCCCGGCAACCAAATCTTCGTTTTTTGAATTCTTGTTCACCAGAAGTCTATATATCTACGCATAGTCTTGTTGGAAGAAATTCATGGAATTGGCCAGTTAGATGCATGAATTTTACACCAGAGTCGTGTTTTTGCTACGTACGTTCACATGCATGAGAATGTTTGTCTTAAGTCTAACTACTACTTGAAAATCAGCGACTTGTTTGTGAAAAATACGAATAGGTTCTTAATGAGGTGAGAGTATTTAAAGTTTGCTAACAATGGACCTCATGTGTATTACAAAACATGGGTCAAACCTATCTATCATAACAAGCCTATAAATATAGGCCAAATGATACATTAGAAAGAGAATTATGAAGCTCAATTATCTTGACATACAGTTAATCAGAGTTTATACAAAAATATGTTTATTATGCTAATTCACAAAATCAATAATTAATTTCACAATTAATCAATACAATTGATTAACTATATGATTGCAATATACTAGATTCAATAATTGGATGGACAAATATTTAAAAATTGTGAACAGTTGAATCTATTATTATTTTCTGTGAAGCAGAGTGAAAAAAATATAGATGATCAATTACTGTTATTTCAAACCTTGATTAGAAACACGTATAATTTTCAATGAGACGATTGTATTTAAGATTGACTAACAATAGAGCCTCCTGTGCACTACAAAATATAGGTCAAGTCTATCCATCATAGTAAGTTTATAAGCACAGGCTTAATGGCATGTTAGAGAGAGAATTACGAAGCCCAATTATCTTGACATCTAATTAATCAAGATTTGTACAAAAGTATGTTTATTCTGCTAGCTTACAAAATTAACGATAAAATTCTATCAATCCATGCTTCTTCCCCACACAAACCAATGCAAATTTGATAATACTTGTTTATATACACTTTTCTTATAACGGATAAGGATCATCAACTGTTTTCAATGAACGGTGCTGGTTTTCAACTTTTAGTACTGGAGATGATTGAGAAAGCAATGCATTTCATATTAGTTAAGATTTTCTTTTCACCGTTTAATGATTCGATGTTTTGTTGAAATGCAACATTCAGAAATCTCCTTAACATACAGTATTTGAAAAGTTCTAATAATATATAGTCTTACCTTAATTAGTAGAAGGACTATTTTAAATTTGTTTTTAAAATTCAGAAAAATAGATTAAGAGATCAGGATATGTACATAACGTTCAATTACAAGTGTCATTGAAAACACATTTAACGAAAAGGCAAAAGCCTCGCAGCTAACGAGAAAGCATAGGTGAACATAAGCTAAGGGAGAACTAAAGCGTAGGCAATCAATCAGCTCACTTGGACACATACCAAATCCGAAACAACTAGATCTAAAAAAAAGTATTACAACCCAAAGTAAGCCAGCTTAAAAAATATAAGGAGGGACCCAACCAGAAGATCAAAAGCATATGAAAGACCAAGGGATGCTGCTGTCCAACGATAAGGAGCGGATGAAATACTTAATTCCTTTTTTGTATTTTAGACATTACACAAGAAAAATCATGGAATGATAAAAGTAATACCCCTGCATAATCATTTAACAGCTTTAATTCCCTATAATTAAACGGACCTTGGATTGAATTTCTGGATGAGGGAGAGATAGACCTGACCAAAGATTCCCAGAAAGTAGTCATCGAATTCCTGTCCGTCCTTCCATATATAGGCCCCTCTCAAAGAGACAAGACGAAGCGCACGCATGAATGGGGAAATTTGTTTAATCTTTGAGGGACATTGGAGATTCATTATTTTATGGCAATGATTCTGAATTCAGAGAACCGGCTCTTTCTCTGTCTCGCCTGAAATACCCAATTGCACGTGGCAAGGCCAATCAGTACTTCGGTCCAAGGTCTCCGTGATTGGAGTCATTAACCAGGCCAAGCTGAGTTTCACCTGGAACTGGAACAGGAACACTACATTATCTTGTACAGACATGATTATTAATTAGCATTATCCCCATATGGGTGGTTAATAATACGTACTTATCATCACCTAATCACTGGTTGATCAATAAATACATCATACGTAAAAATGATAAAAGTGTGTAAACACTATCATGGGATGGTATTTGGGAAGTGGTGCTACAGATCCTGAAGTGGAGGAGAGTTGGATTTGCATGCACTTTGGTTTCTTGACATTACTGACTAGTTAAAGAAGTCACCAATTTTTTAATATCAACCCGTATCTTATGAAAGCAAATGGAAGTTGTTTTGGGATTGGAGGAATCTCTTCTCATTCCTTATTATACTACCATCTCCATTCTCCACTTAACTTTAGCTGAGAGATAAACAAACAAAAGAAAAAGAAAGTGAAAAGAAGGTTGAGAGAGAGAGAGAGAGAGATCAGAGCCACCGAAAAGCATGGACTCTTATCATGAAAACAAGAAAAAAAACGAACCTGATTAGACCGACCAACCCACACGCATATACACTCTCTCCCTCTAACTCACTCACTCACTCACATGCCCACACTACACGACTATGGTATCCTCTCGTCTCGGGCTGTGACTGTGTTTTCTTTTTGCTTTTGGTTTTATTGGAAAAAAAATGGAAGAAAACCTCCAAGTCAACCTGCCCTCATGATTTGGTCTTTGCGTTCTGCCAAGCACATACTCCCAAACCCCACATAATTTGCTTCGTCTATATAATTGAGGGTCACTCTCTGTCTCGTGATCATCAGTCCCTCCTCCATATCCATGGGAATGAGCATGAAGGTGCATCAGTTAGGTCGTGGATTCTGGGATCACGAACCCTCTCTCTCGCTTGGTTGCAAACGTTTACGACCTCTTGCTCCTAAGTTGCAATCTAACTCTAGTACCACTGTTTCCTCTTTCGATCTCAAGAGCTTCATTAGACCCGACAGTGGTCCTAGAAAAATTGGGTCTCCTACTAACGACAAGAAAGATTCCCCTCAGGTGATCATCCCTCGCCTTCCTCGTTCGACACAGACATTCCTGCTTCTTCTGACTATGTTGCTGGGTTTTTTTTTTTTTTAATTATTTAACACGTAATGAGACGACATAAACCTTCTGAGGTCTTGTCTTGAAAGTTGAAACTTATCGGTGAAAATAATAATTGTCGCAGGTGGAAACACATCCAGGAGGGACGCGGTGGAATCCTACGCAAGAACAGATAGGAATACTGGAGATGCTGTATAGAGGAGGAATGAGAACACCAAACGCACAGCAGATTGAACAAATCACTGCCCAACTAAGCAGATACGGCAAGATTGAAGGCAAGAATGTATTTTACTGGTTTCAGAACCATAAAGCACGCGAGAGACAAAAACAGAAGCGCAACAGCCTTGGCATAAACCATAGTCCGAGAACGCCAACCCCACTTACTACCATATCGTTAGACTCTAGGGTACGTCATAGATCTTTTAACTTGGTTTCTTTCCCTTCAATAGCTACCTACCTAGCTAGATTCTGATTCTTGTTGTTACAACGTATACCATAATGCAGGGAGGGGTATTAGAGAGAGATGATGATAGTCCATATAAGAGAAAGTGCAGAAGCTGGGGATTTGAGAGCTTGGAATTAGAAGAAAGTGATAGGTCATCATGCAAAGAGGGTCAGGGAGATGGAACTCTGGAGCTCTTCCCATTGCACCCGGAAGGCAGATGAAGGGGTTTGAACTTTGAACCGAGAAACAAAAAATAGAAAATCATTTTTCATTCCCGATTCCCAACTTTGGTTCACTTCAGTTCACTTGTGATATGATGCTTATGATCTGCTTTTAATTGACGATGATGTGCTGGCTTTTCTTTCTTTATTTCTTTGTTTCGAGAAAGAAGAAAGACGAGTTGTCTCTTTGTACCTTATTTCTGACTTGGAATCAAAGCTTAACTCCATGCATGCCGAGATTGGTCTGTGTGCGTGTAATCCTAATCCTTTCCTTTTGACTAGAGGGAGAAGCAAGCTTGTTAAGGCAAAGCTTTTACGTTAAAAAGCGGTAATACGGACACTGAAGTCCACGCACCTACACTTACTGTTCTCAAGCTCTCTATCCATCGTCGGCACGTTTTTTAAGATTCAAATGGGAAAAGCAGGAGTCGAGTGCCCCATCCTCCGTCGTCCACTGATACCAAGAAAACAAAAAATGTTCAATCCAGCACTACGTAGAAGACTTTTATAAAGTAACCTATCAACTTTCAACCAGACGTGAAACTTTCCTAAGATGTTTTTCTTTGACAACCACTGGCATGCATTTTCCAAGAAAAAAAAAAGTATTATTGTTTAGTGGAACTACTGGTCATCATCAACCGTGGCAATACAAATTGCTGGTTTTGGAGGGAAAGATGGGTCGCTTTCTGAACTTGAAATGAGCAAGGAGATTGCCTTGCATTTTCCGAACAGATAATGAGGAGCAGGGCCGACACTAGTCAACCTGACCAAGTACATTTTTATAAATAATAAAATAAGACAAAATTTTATTTTTATAAAAAATAAAATAAAATAAAATAAAATAAAATAAAACCTACTCTTAACCTCATAAATAACAAAAGAAAATATTTATATTTTATTTATTTTTATTTTATGGGAACACCCAAAAATAAGAAAAAATATAAACTTTTTTTTACTTTACTCGGAACCTATAAAATATTAAGAAATGAGGAGTTGCTCGAATTCAATTTTTATAATGTGATTATGAATAATTACAATGATTATGAATAAACCATGCTTAATTATAGAACTACCATCATAATTATAAAAAATTATGGCTGATATTACAGTCATAATAATGCGATTATAACTGTGAATGTGGTTCCTAATTTAAATTCACATATAAATTAATAATTTCGTCTCTCTATTAATTAGAAGTAAGACAATATATTACTGGAATTTCTTAAAATCCATTCTAATTTGATCCGAAATCTAAAATAAAGGAATTACCAGATTGTTGGTAATTATAAGTAATTAATAAAAAATAATAATTGTAAAGTACTTAGTCCAACAAATTTAAATGGTTTTGTACTAATTTGGATTTATAATCTTCGTATGGGTTAAAAATAGAGAAACAATTAAGGAATATTAATTAGCTTAACATCATAGTAATTAAATTTGTTCATTAAAGTTTAATTTTTGTATGCAATAATATTAATTAAATATTATTACTTCTGATTTTTTTATAATTTATTTTCTATAAGAAATCAATAATCAATTAATTTTATTGTTAACTAATAAATTATAAAAATTATAGTATTTTATTAATTTATCATATTTAAATAATATATTAATCAATTTAATATGATATTAAATTGATTCTTCCATTAAAATTTTTATCTTGTTATGTAATAATAATGTCACAATAGAAGTGCAACTTTATGCATTATTCAGTCATCCACTATGCGTTGATCCTAAAATTTTAATCTTAATCTTTTGTTATATTAAAATAATAAATATATTATTAGAAATTAATAAATATAATAATTTTAATTGTTAATAAAATGAATTAATATTAAATATTATTATATTTTACTCTTAAGTATATGTAAATATAATAAATTAATAATTCAATCTATATGACATAGGAGCTTGAGGTCCAATAGGTAAGATGACGAGAATCCGAGTGAAATGTAATAGACCCAACTCATCTAGCCATAAAGGCCCATGCCTGAACATATGCCAATTTCTAAGCCTTTCATTGGTATGTACAAAAACCCAAACCCATACCCAAACAAGTTTCTTCGACAGTTGAGAGAGTTGGTTACCTTTGGCGGGCAAGAAAGTTCAAATCAGTTAGTTAATGCCAGTTACGTATATGGTAGTTAACGTAAGTTCAGAGTTCTTGAGGTTTGTGAATGAAATTCTTCATCAACCGGAAAACTTGAACGGAGGAGAAAAATGATTTCGTTGACTCTGCCACCCGGTAGCGGTTTCTCACCCTCCGAGGAGCAGTTGTGCTGCTACTACTTGGCTCGCAAGAATAACGCACCGATTGATGACGGAGGTTTCGAGGGTTATAGGGGCTATGAAGCCATCAAAGAGCTGAACCTGTACGAGTACCATCCCTCCGCGTTACCGGAGTATACGTGTTTTAATTATGGCTACGGTGCGAGAGGGAGGCATTGGTATTTTTACACCAAGGTTAGCGATGCGGAGGTGAGTGAGAGAAGAGCAGTGGGTGGGTTTTGGGAGTTGCAAACTTTTGATCTGGTGAATCCTAGTTTGGACGTGACCGTTGGGAATATAAAAGTATTTCATTTCTACGAGGGGAATTCCAGGACGACTGGTTGCAAAACTAATTGGGTACTTTATGAGTATTCTCTTCCGGAGAAGGTCAAGCTTCTTTCTACAAGGTCTATCTCATTTGTCCTGTATTTACCATCTGAAGCCGATGTTTGATCCTTTTGCAGGGTCTTTTTTATGTCTGTCGAGTGTTTTCCGACTCTCGTCGTGAAAAAGCTGAAGCGTTTTTTAAGGTTCGCAAAGGTGAAGTCTCTTCATCCACAGCAAGCGATGACAGGGGTGGTCAGCATCGTTGTTTTCTTACAACTAATACCCCTGAAGCTACAAGGAATCCTGACCTTTTTGCTGATAGTACGTGATGATGTTTGTTAATTCATTCATAATTCTGTGCAATTATGCATTCTTTCTCATGATGCTTCTTTTGCTTAATTATGTTTTGCAGGTTTGAAAATTTAGCTTTGACGACAGGAGCATATTAGATGCTGGAAGGAGATTTCAGAGTTAAAGATTAGTTTCTTTCTTGTGATGCTAATAAATTGCTTCAGTTTCTTAACCTTGTCCAGAATCAATCTTCAATATCATGTAACATTGTTATGCAGATTTCTCGAAAGTCAGAAAATTTGGTGTTTTCATTCAAATAAGAAAAAACGATACAAATATTTTGTATTGCAATAAAATATAAAAATATGTTATATGATTACCTAATTTATCAAAGTAAAAATCTTTTATATTTTAATACGATAATAACAATCTAGTAAAAATTTCACTACATTCAAGATCCGAAGATCATAAAAAAAAAGAAAAATTAAAATTTTTAAATAGAATTATTTTGTAGAGGTATAAATGTTATTGAATATTTTAAAAAATGTGATTGATTAACGTGTAAGTCTTTAAACAATTTTATATTTTTCAAATCATCGCTTCATACTAATGGTCCAACATGTAAATCCCATGGAATACATTACACTTGGCCAAATATTATTGGAAGACAGGTGAGGAGAAGGTACACAAGTGTAACAGAACCCCGCTCCTCTTAAATGGGACCAGATCCTCTTGTTCTCTTTTTTATGTATCTATTCTGTATTATTACATTTGAGTCATTTATTTATGTAGGTCTTACATAAAGAGATGAAAAAGATGCAATGACACAAAATAAGTACATAAAAAATGGACCAGAGGATCTGACGCCCTCTTAAATCCCAATCTAAAACAAGTTTCTTTGACAGTTGAAGACGTTGGATAAAGTAAGCTCAGTCTTCAGACGCTCTAGAAGTCTTTAACTTATTTTCAACTCCTATTATCGAGATTGATTTAAATAACTTTTTATTGGTAGATATACAGTAATTGCTCCAACGCAATTGAGAAGTGAGAATCTAACACGTATATCGGGAGAGAAATCAGTGTGTGGATCATCTGGCAGTAATTATAATTAGGACCTGTCCAAAATTTTATATACTTTGACACAAAATAGGTACACAAAAAATAGACCAGAGGATCTGACGCCCTCTTAAACCTCAAACCGAAACAAGTTTCTTTGACAGTTGAAGACGTTGGATAAAGTAAGCTCAGTCTCCAGACGCTCTAGAAGTCTTTAACTTGCTTTTAACTCCTATTATCGAGATTGATTTAAATAACTTTTTACTAGTAGATATACAGTCATTGCTCCAAGCCTCCAACGCAATTGAAAAGTGAGAATCTAACATGTATATCGGGAGAGAAATTAGTGTGCGGATCATCTGACAGTAATTACAGTCAGAACCTGTCCAAAATTTTATATACTTTGAGAGCCCTCTTTGATCGTCTAGGATCTCATTAGACGGGATAGATAGGGAATTGAGTACCGTTGAATTTTGCGAGAGTTGATTTTCCATTATATTAAAAAGAAAAGTAAGTTCAGGTTAGTTGTTTAGTTCATGTCAGTTATACGTTTGGATGTAAGTTCTTTTACATGAATTATAGGACTTGTGTGACAGAAGTATTGTTGAGGGTTTAAGAGTGATTAGT
>JANITW010000002.1:4234187-4244501 GCA_027564335.1 Erythroxylum williamsii | reverse complement strand
TTAATTTTTTAAAGTGTATATTTTATCTTTTACATCTACGGTTTTCAGCTTTCTTCCCGTTTTATTGTCATTATCAACATAAAAGTTTTGATCTTTTTGCTGGTTTCTGTTTGGGATTTCAATAGCAACTTCATTTATCAAAGCCTTTTTGGTGGTAAAATGCCATTATATACTTGACGTTTTGAAGTAGATGTTGTTTACCTGTTTTGCTTTTGAAGTTGTCTACGCGTGTTGACAGCTTCCAAGGGTCCGATTCTTTATTGTCATTATATCTATTTCATCAATCAATGCATTTGTTTCAGTTTCCGATTCTCCTTGTCATTGAAGGTTGAAGTGCTTGTTATTTTCACAATCATCCCTTGCGCCTTTGTTTTAGATTGTTTTCTTCGTCCCGATTGTGTTTTGAGTTTTCTTCCTTAAGTATTTTCAGGTTGTGGTTATGGGTAGATATTCTCCATCTGATTGGGTCTCTGATTTCGTTACTTCATTAAGTTTGAAAATGGTTTTTGTTTATTACCCTTGTATCTGAGTTTTGCTATCAGAATTATGAGCTTCAGCCGCAACTGAAGCACATAGCTTTCAATCTTCTTCACGTTGTGATCGTTTTGCTTGTGCAATAGCTTGATTTCAGTATTTTCTACTAGATTGAAGTTCTACTTATTGGTTTATTAGGATCCTTTTGGATATTGAAAGTAATCATCTTTCTCTTGTTTATCAGAAGCAGTAGAAGCATAGATTACAGTCGCATTTTATCAGAGACGTTGTGAACATCAGTATGCAAGGGCACAGGAGTTTGATTGGGTCCTTGCCTGAGGCATTGGACTTTGATCATGGATCGACATCAGGTAATGCTTTCATAGATCCAACAATTTGCTGGAATAGTGTGCCGACTCCTGCAGAAAACTGCCTAGCAGGCTTTATATTGTCACCAAGTCACATGAACAATGCGTCTGTAAATACTGTTGGGCAAGAAAGACAGAGTGCTGGAGAATGGAACTTGGGGGAGCCGTCATCTTCAACAATTGCATATGCTGGAGCTGGTCCCACATTGGAAGAAAGGCGTTACGGACCAACTAGTGTTCCTCTAGTCAACAGCGTTAGTGTTAACCCTCAGTTCGTGCAAAGTTCGAACTCTGATGGAATGCCACAGAATGTCAACCTGAATGCTGCTCCTGTTACTCATGGCATGGATAATTGTCAAGTCATGGAAGCCTCTGGTAACCACAATTCCAGTGGGACAGGATGTGAAGGCACTTCATCTAGCAGTGGATCATATGCTTTGTTACTTCCTTCTGGAAGTGGTGGATACTCTGTGGAACAACATCATGATAGACCTAGTTGTTCGCTAGATGGTCGCCCCTGCAAAAGAAAGGCGGTTGAAGGAAATGCCGGGCAGTCCTCTGTTGGTGCAAGTTCAAGCTTATTTCAGCGTTCTGAGCACAATGCATGGCCTGCTGTCTCTGCATACTGTGATGCGGGGAGTAATTCAAGTATAGCGGCTCAATCAGAGCTGGTAAATGCTGGATTTGGGCTAGGTGCCAGAGGACTAGGCTCTGATATATTTGGGCTAGGTCCCAGGAGACCGGGATCAGATGGATTTGGGCTAGGTGCCATAGGACTAAACTCTGGTGACAATTCTAATTTGGAGATGGCAAGACGTGCAGAAAGCTCCCACAGGAATATTCGCTTGAGAGTAAATCCTCCAAATGAAGGGTCTATCCCTCCTGCTCTATTTTCATCAAGAACTGTTGCTAGACGCTCTGTTATTCCATCCTCTCACCATTCATCAAGAATTATTCCTGCTGATCATTCTTTGAATTTGAGGTCATCCACAGCTGTAGATGTTACCACTTCCGTTGGTCAGCCAGCTCTTCTACCTGTTCCAGCTTTGGTGCAGAACCCACAACCATTTAGGTGGAACGAAATCCATAGCTCAAGAGGTGGCGGCTCATCAGGTTCTATCACTCTGTGTGATACAGACGTATCAAACTCAAGAAGCACGAGGAGAAATATGTTAGAACATTCTGTAATTGTACCTGCTACTGAATTAAGAGTTTCAGCTAGAAATCCAGCCACTGTTCATTTAAACGGCGGAAACATTAGTGCTCCTGGAAATGTTTCTTCCACATCTCAGACAATTTCAAATATAGCAGTTCACCCTCTTCCAGCTCCAACTTGGATCCCTTGTCCCAGTCCTCCTCCAAGAAATTCTAGGAGATTAGCTGAATATGTTCGTAGGTCATTGTTTTCTCTGCCTGCTGGTGAAGCTGGTGCTCAGAGTACTTCCCATTCTCCAATGCCACCAAATCATACTTCTTCTGTAGACATGACACATTCATCTAATAGCCGTGGTCATCATCGTTCACATGCAAGATCAACATGGTTGGAGAGACAAGATGATAATGGAGTGGGAATTCCTTATCCACTGCGAAACTTGGGTTCAACCAGGGAAGGAAGAAATAGGCTTGTTGTATCTGAGGTCAGTTCTAGGTTTCCATGCAGTTGTTCTGTAGAACTTCTTGGTCTACATTAGTATCTTCCATGAAAAAATTGTTTTGACTTATGATATTATTAACGTTTTCTAGTCTGCTGTGGCTTCTTACTTCTATGTATCCATCATCTTAAACTTCTGATAGTCTTCTGTGGGTTCATGTTGTTAGCCATCCGTGGCATTTCTTCTGCATGTTACCTAATTTCATTACTTACATGACATGCAAATGTTTCACGACATTTGCTTATAACAGTTCATGCCTTTCTGTAGCTTCTTTGTCCAAGTGTGTATTTCTTTATTTTATCCAACATTCATTCTTCTGGAGCTTATCGTTCTTTGCTTTTGTGTACAGATTCGTAATGTCTTGGATGTCATTCGCAGGGGAGAGAACTTACGAATTGAGGTTAGACTTTTAAACATCATTTAGGTACCAATCATCTTAGCATGTGTGTGTCTGGTTTTGTGGGGTCTTTGGATTCAGACGTGTGTGGGCCATGTGCCCATTGTTGGAATGCATAAGTTAGCAAGTACATTGGCGTATGCATAGAGAAGGTCTATATTAGGATAATTGTGTTGACTGTTATCCTATGATTTGAAATCAAGAGCCTGTGATTGAAATTCATCCTGCCTTCATGAATGATTAATTTGAAGCATTTTATTGATAATTCGACTTGATGTTGAATCAGCAAATATTAACAATAACTGTTGTTTGATATTAGGTTGCGGTATTGAAAGGATACGACCTTTGTGCAATTGTCCTTTCCTCTCTTTTATACTTGTTTCCTTCAATTATACCCACTGCAGTAACTGCTGCATGAGTTGCTATGATAGTCCTTGATAGATGAGTGGCTTTTCCATTACTGTCTGTGGTTATTGAGTCAGTGTTTTAATTTGTTTTCTTGTGCATATATATCAGGATTTTATGTTTCTTGACCAATCGGTATTTTTTGGGGTCGCGGATGTTCACGATCGGCATAGAGACATGCGGCTTGATGTTGATAACATGTCATATGAGGTACAGTGGAGAAGAAATCTTGTAGCGTTTTTCTCTCCCTTGTGTTTCACAGCTTTTTCTTATAATGTTAAGCTTTTGGAATAATAGGAGTTATTGGCTTTGGAAGAGCGTATTGGAAACGTTAATACCGGGTTGAGCGAAGAAGCCATTCTAAAACAACTAAAACAACGGAAACACTCTGTCGTGGAAGGAGTGGCCGAAGCGGAGACGGAGCCATGCTGCATCTGTCAAGTAAGGATAGGACATTTAGCTTGTTCACGAACTCTCTGTTCCCTGTGTATGTGGTTTACTTAGTTGTCTCCCCAATGCATGCAGGAGGAATACAACGAAGGAGAAGACCGAGGAAAGCTGGACTGTGGGCATGATTTCCACACTGAATGCGTAAAACAATGGTTGATGCTCAAGAACTGGTGTCCCATTTGTAAAACAACAGGGCTCTCCACATGAGCAAATGAATAGATATTATTAAGATGTTCTACGATTATAGTCTTTGCAAGACTGTTACCAAAAGCAAAGCCAGGGTTGGTTGGTTAGTTACTAACTGTCCGGCCATACAGGGGGTATTGAAGGAGGGGACCAGAATTTCCGGGGCACACAAGTTTTTGGTTTATACTTCACCACTGCCAAAACAAGTGGGAATGTAAAACTAGTTCTCTTCACCATTGTTACAGAATGGGGTAGTTCTTCTAATGCTTTCTGAATTTGAGGTTGTGGCTTTTATTTACCTTCTCTTCTCCTTTAGATATCATCAATTCGTATTCAAATTTATCAAGTTTTGGATATGGCTAAATTGTTAGCTCAGCTGATAAATTCTGAAAGTTTGGTTTTTTAATTCAATTCTTGCCTTATCATTATCATTAATCTTTTTTTTTTTGCCTTATTTTGAGTTGTAAAAAGTGTATATTATAGACAAAGTGCAAATGTGTACAGATAATCCACATATTAGGGTTGGAAATAGGTCGATCAGAGTGGTGTCTTCGTGTTACAAGACTAGCCAACATTTCAGCTTCCATGGATACACTGCTTCCAATGTAACTTTTCTGTGATTCTCCTTCCATAGTACAATAAATATCAAATGACTTGTGAAACAAGACATCCATTCTTAAATCAAAAAGGATAACTCTGAATGAGCACTTATATGGGAACTGGTGATATTGAAACCGTCTGCAAGTTTCCATTGGTATACAACGACCACTTTCCTTTTTTCCACCGATCCAGGAGGAGATCGATTGGATTTGGAATTGGAATTGGAGGATGGGTAAGCAAGCGGACACGGAAAGGAGACATCGGGAATAGCAAACTAAATTTCTTCCTTAAATGGTAAATGGAGCTCTCTCTACTCTCTGCCCTTTCGCTGCGTTTTTAGGCTCAGCTGACGTTTCTTCGGCTCCGGATAAGACGGTGATGAGAGTTGAAAGAAACGATTAACCATGTCCTTCACCTCTCGCTCTCTATTTGACTTTTCTTCAGCAATTTATTACATAACCATAACACAACGAACCGGAATCTTCTGTGACCATTTCAACTCTATTCTATTAAATATCATGTACACATTTATGTGGGATTGATGGATCAGATTAAAAAGAACAGGTTTGAAGCACCCTGTCCTAGGGTGCTCCAACCCCAACAAACCAGACCTGTCCTGTCTACAATTTTATCAATATCGTCCCTACATCTTTTCGTAATTTTGTTTATGCCCCTGTAATTTATCGTTACCACCTATTATCCAATCACACAGGACGTCAGACTTGTCAGTCATATATTTTTAAAATTTTTTTAAAACATTTTTGGTCGGGTCGGCTGTGTCAGGTCCAGGCCCAATCTACGAATTCATGGCTTATTCGCAGGTAGACGTCTCCCATGCATACGTAAATACTTAAACCTAATATTTGCCCCATATATAAGGTATAATTCTGCCATAACAGAGGTACGTGATCACTAACTCTAGCTTCTCCGTTCACAGCGATCCTACCTACACTAAAAAGACTGACTTAAGCGTCGGAGGAGTTTATCGGGAAATAACCCTCGACGTGTCTTTCTTGTTTTGCAGGAACCTTCAAGTTAGCGCTCTCGGGAGAAACAACAAACTTTATGGACCCGAATAGTGACATGCAGCCTCGCCAAAATCTAGCGAAACCAATTTTATAAATATTTAAAATATTAAAGTGCTTTATCTAACTATTAAATTTGAATTTAAAATGAGTACAAAAATTAAGGAGTTTAATTGGGTATAAAAACTACGGGGGAGGTCTTGATTGCAAATACGAAGATGAAAGAGGACTATTTAGCTAAAAACCCGCAAAAACAATAAGGGAATTGGATTAGGGCGGGAGATTAAATCAAATTTGATTATAAGCAAAGAACCGAACAGCCTTTACAAGACAGGGTTCCATGATCATATAAATTCCTACCAAAGCCTTCACTTAAACGGTTCCAAACTACACAACCGAGAAGGAGAGAGAAATAAAAGCTCTGTGTCGGTTTCAGACACAAACAAAAAGGAAAAAGAAATAAAATTCCCCAGTGATTCACTTTCTCTGCTCTATCTTTTCGTAATCTTTTTTTTTTCACTGATTTTTAAGTTAACTGTCCATGGCGGATCTGTACGGAACTTCCTCATCGCCGGCTACTGAACCTGAAGAAATCTCCGACTTTCTTCATCAACTCTTGCACAATCCTTCTTCTGCTTCCAAGTTCATGCACCATGCTTTCTCTTCTTCTTCTACTCCTCCTCCTCCTCCGCCGGCGGAAGCTTCATCGGCGACGGTATTGTTGGATCGGCACTTGTTTAGACGGTCAGAGACTGATTGCCGGGCCGGGGGTGGAAACTCCGACGTGAATTTCTCCGATCCTGGTGGTTATTGCGGGAAAGAGAGTGCGGAGAATGGGGGGTGTTCTGTTAGTTCAAAGAGGAGAGGTGTCTCTGTTGAGAATGATGCAGGAGACCTCAGTTGCGATAGCGAGGTAATGAGTGCGTTAATTTTCTTCTTTTGAACTAAGATTGCTGTGTAAGTGTAACTATGTGAAATGGTTCGGCGACAGACGTCAAAGTACACGTCTAGTGATAGGAGATCAAAAACTAAAGTTTATTTCATTTTTCCGTATTATCTTTTTGGTTTGATGGATTGTATTGGTTGAATTTATAAGGAAACGGAACGGTCAGAGTTGCCTTCTGATTCGGTGAGGCCTAGGAGTTGTTCCAAGAGGAGCAGAACCGCAGAGGTTCATAATCTATCTGAGAAGGTTAGCTTTCAAAGATTACATTTTTATCCTTCATTTATGTGTTTATAAGTTTTTGGGCTGATAATTATGATATATTGATTATGAGTTTTGTTTGGGGTGGAATATAAACAGAGGAGGCGGAGTCGGATTAACGAGAAAATGAAAGCGTTGCAGAACCTAATTCCGAATTCTAACAAGGTAAAGTAGCAACATTTTACCTCTCTGTTAGGCTTGATTTGAATTGTGCTTCAAACTTCGAATGAATGATTTGATGTTTTTTGTTATTTTGGGTATGAATAGACGGATAAGGCTTCAATGCTGGATGAGGCGATTGAATACCTGAAACAGCTTCAGCTTCAAGTACAGGTGGTGCTCTGTTACCCGTAAGGCTTGGTGCTTGGTTCATAGTGCAGTTTTGATCTATTACGAGATTTTGTTGTTTGTTTTCAACTTATACACTTACTGTAGATGTGATCCTCAACCAAAAAGTCTTATGTATAATTTCAATGTGTTGCTATAAATTCATCATATTCCAAGTATTAGTAGATGATATCGGGTGCGACTATTAATGTTCATTTTCTTGGTGGAAGTGACCCCTATGGAATCGTTGTGACTTACTGAGTGCCAATCTAAGTAATGCCCTTTGGTTCAGAACTTCACTGCTGTTACTAGTGAAAAGAAGGGCTGTGACTTGTGGTAATTTGGATATGACCTTATACTATATTCTGGAAAAAGGTTTGATGAATGAGCACTCTAGTGGCAAATGATGTTGTTACCTTGAATACTTGCTATATTTTCAGATTATATTTCAGTTTTCATATTACCACTTGTGGTAGCAGTTACGTTGAAATCTGGTTGACTGCTAAGCTCATTATGATATACATGTTGTACTTATGATGATGGAATAACTTAGTAGAAGGAGATGCATAAAATGTAAACGGAGTTCAACAAAATCTGGAGTTCAGTGGATCATCATCCAGTAGTTACATCTTAAATGCATAGGGTAGAAGCAAAAATTTTGCTTTTACTGCAATTGTGTTTGTAGTTACGATTTATGTCCACTTTTCAGTACACGTAAGGTAGATAGCAATGGTCCTTTATTCTTGCCTTATTTATTGTAATGTCCTACTTTTGCCTCATTTTCTCATTGGTAACTTACCCTTTCTCCAAAGTTCTTTGATTTTCTCGACTTTTATACAGTTTTTGCTGAAAAGTAGAAGTCAAGGAGTTCAGCTCTGGTTACCTTTTGGCCACTGTGTTTCCTAGCTTTGATAAATACAAAGTCTTCACAGTAAAACATTCCTGATAGGTGACTTTGAATGCTTGATTACCTCTAAGATTAAAGTGTTAAAGTGAAAACAAGGAATTAACTTATTGATGCTAGATTCCTAAGGGTCATGGCAGAGACTTTGCTCCCTGAACTATGGATTATAGGGCACGAGTGTAGCAAAAGTATGTTCTGTTACTGAAATTTTGAACTTGTACTCAAGTTATGAACTACAACTCATTTTCTGAAGCTTTTTAAAGTAACGAATTCCCCTAAACTTCTGTGTGAAATGACAAGTACAGTTATTTTCTTCAAGTTTTTTAAACTTCTAAATGTTGCTTCAATATGGGTTCATCCTAAATGTTATTGCTGTTCCAGCAAATGATGTTGGGATGCTGGTGTTTTCCCATTTTGACGAGAACAAATGGGAGTGATTGCAGAGATATGATGGGCATATTTTATCTTGGTGCTTTGGAACAAAACTGAAATAACTATCTTCTGTTCATAAAAGAATTGGAGCTCACAAAAGTGTGATTGTTTTGCAGATGTTGACAATGAGAAATGGTTTGAGTTTGCATCCAATGTGCTTACCAGGAGTCCTACAGCCTCTGCAGTTGCCCCTATCAGGATTGGGTTTTGAAGAAGGAAATATATTATGGAATACAAACACAACAGCAGGTGCATTTTCTGCAAATGAAGAAAGCTCTATCCATACTTCTCACAATCTTCCTAATCAAGGAACTATCTCAAATCAACCAATTGTTTTTCCGTCACGAGCAAGCATCAACTCTTCAGAAACCACATTTGGTTTTGATCCAGTGGTTCAGGTTCACCATGGACCATTCAGTGTGACTACGTCTACGAAGGTAGTCCTAAATTGAAGTTCCATGAATTTCACCCGACTATCATGACTTACCTCTCATAGCTTTTTGCTTTGTGAAGGAAATCCACGGTGAGGGCAATCCAGCTCTACTGGATGTGAATCAAACTCTGAAGACCTCTTCATCTAGTATGTCCTAGTTCAATGCATCAATCATAGTTTTCTTTGTATCCATATAAACGACTAATTGTTTATGAATCTGCTGCCGTGTGACATTTCCTGATGCTGTTTCTTTGTTGTATCCAGTAACATGATGATAAATGTGGAGACCAAACCGTTGACACACCTTAACTTGAATGAAACTATTTACCCAAAACCTTGTGTTGTTGAATCAATTAGTAAGGCAATTGTTACCTGGGTGGAATTGATCTTATTACCAATATCTCAGATCTGAATTGCAAAGGGATATGCAGACGGAGAGAACTAATTGTCATGTCCATGCATTCACTCGTGTCGTCTGAGGGCTTCTGATGATCATATCACCAAATGGGCAACCTTGAAAATCTTGGCTATAGATAAGAATATTGCTTACGTGACAAGTGAAGACTTGGAAAATGACACAACATTCCAATACGTCTGATATTCTTCGAAAGTTTTGAGGTATTACATTGAGTGTTTTCGACGTTAATGAGACTTCCTCAGTTCTAGTTTGAACGAACTGGATACTGAGGAGATGGTTGGCATCTGTCAATAGTTGCTAAAATCCTGACGATATCTGTTATAGTTAGAAAGGCTTAACTCTGTTTAGTAATCATTGGCCTCTGGATAGATAGAAACGAAACCTCCAGTTTTATTAACGGATACTTTCCATAAAAGTTCTGATAAAAGCAACTTTAACCTTTTCGAGAAAGATCAAAATACATCGAAAAGCAAAGACTTATCAGAAAGGCAGTGTGAAGAATAACAACTGAAACCCTCTTTTAGGTTTCCAGTACCTGAAACCTGCAGGTTGGTATGGAAAAAAAGAAGAAGAAGAGAGATTTTGAGTACAGCTTCTGTCCTGTTTTTGAGATTTATGGTCCACGTCCGTTAGGCCGCGTTTTCAGAGCCATGCCTCTCCTACGCTGTATGGTCTTATGTTTTATTCGTGGTTTTACTTCCTAACACTTTTAGTGTTTCCTTGGTCGATATTACCCTTGACCCTTTTTTTCCCCTTTCATTTTTCCAATCTTAATTGCCTATTTATATCAATTAAGATTTAGTTGCGGTTAATTCGTGCACGAAAATGATAATAAGAATAGGAATAAATATAGTAATAAATAAAAATTAATATTATCATTATAATTACGATGGTTGATTAAGTAGAATAAATAATTATTATGGTTAGTTTGTAAAAAAAATAAAAAATAAAATTTTATTATAATTAATTAATTTTATTATAATTAATTAATTATATTGTAATTAATTAATTACAATATAATTATTAATTAATAAATAAT
>JANITW010000002.1:4144141-4155248 GCA_027564335.1 Erythroxylum williamsii | reverse complement strand
TTTAAAAATAAATATAATATATATTTACTAAAAATTATTAATATATATTGTAAGAGAGAATAAAATAAAATTATTTATTTAAGTTTAATTTAATGTTTAGTTATTATTAATACTAAATATATAATTACATTGATATTAACAACTAAATATACTTTTATTTATGTTTGAAAATAATAATAATAAGAATAACAAATAATAATAAAAATACAATGATAATAGAAAAGTATAACCAATGCTCATTCTTTTAAGATTTTTTAATTAGTTATTTAAAATTTTTAATTAAATGATCAACATTTTAAAACGTTAATAATTCAATTCAAAACATTAATTCTGGCTAACGTAGCTAATAGATAAATACCTAGTAATTTTTTTTTTGAAAACGGAAAATCTCATAGACGTTATTCTTTAGATGCAAACTAGATAAACCTCAAAACTGACGCAATGGTTTACAAATCACGTCAATTTAGTACTTTGCATTAGACAAATCTTATATGATAGGCTCGATCGAAAGAGTGTAGATAGGGATAATCGAACATAAGATCTTTTGACCTTATGCCTTTCTACTCTATCAACCCAATCATCTCCCAAAGAACATGTCACATCATCAAAAATAACATTTTAACATGACTTATACAAGTTTTAAAAGATTAATGATTGAATTGAAAACTTTAAAAATTTTGGTACTAAATTAAAAAATCTTAAATGGCTACACACTTTTGAATATGTTATTTCAAATAGAAATAAGTCATACTCGTAAGAGAAATTTTTCTTAAATTAAAAATTGAGTAATATCACTTATTTTGAAGTTATTAATTTATTATATAATTATTCAAAATACATAATTTATAAGTTACTTCATGAATTACAAATTATCAATTTTAATAAAGAAATAATAAATAACAATGAGATAATTCGGATTTTCATTCTCAAAATTTCTACATAGAGGGTAAAATTTTATATGGACCTAATTGCAGATCCAGCAAAGCTACTCCTTGTTCTTAGTAATGGGCAGAGCCCAACAACTAACTAACAACGCGCCAACTGAAAAAATGAAAAGGGTACCAAATTGTGAAACTTGTTGTGCCTTAACCACCCGAAACATAAATCTATAACAGTTGAGGGACTTCCTAGAAAATCTACACGGCCACCTCATCGTTTTCCTCTCTCCAAATTCGCAAGTCTCCTCCATCTCTCTCTCCAGAGCTGCGGAGTTCCTTCTTCAACTTGATGGCTCTTCAGCACCTCTTTCAACAACACTACCAACCTCCACAACAACAGCCTCAACCTCAGCCACCCAAGAGCTTCAGGTAATTTTTGGCTTTTTTTTTTTAAATTTTGGAACTTCTTACTTTTGTTTTCCTCAGTAACAAAAACCCTCGTCTTCTTTTTTTTCGTCTTCTTTTTTTTTTTTCTGGAAAAAAAAGTAATTCAGGTTTTAATCTTCGTGAATTAATGTTTCTGTGATTGTCTTGGCGCATAATCTTTAGGGACTTGTACTCGATCGACGGTCGGATTTCTGACCCAGCTGCTTTCTTCAACGCCCCTAATTTGCTCGACCAATCTCAACATCCTCCCTACGTACCTCCTTGTATGAGATCGCTCTCTCTCTCTCTCGCTCTCTCTCTATATGTATGTGTTTATGTATATGTATAATCTACTGTTGACACTTGACACAATAAGAAAAGGAGGGATTTTTAAGTGCTCATCATTCTATTTAACTTCTTGGGGTTTTAATTGTATTAATTGATTCATTTAATTCTGCGTTACTTGTGAAGTTGACTGAAGCTTGACATTTCCTTATTCAGTAGCCAAACCCTAATCAAGTTTATGAATTGTGATGGACTCTAGGTAATAAGGGCTTTTGGGTCTTTTCTGTGTCTTTCATTTGTTGTAGTTCATGTGGTGGGGTTTGCGCCGGGACCAGGGCCTGTGACTGATGGCAGTGACGGGGTAGTTGATTTGCAATGGAATTGTGGACTTGAACCTAAAAGAAAGAGGCTCAAGGAGCAAGATTTCTTTGAGAATAATTCTCAGATATCATCTGTCAGTTTCTTGCATGCAAGATCAGTCTCCACTGGGTTGGGTTTGTCCCTCGACAATACCCGTGCATCATCTTCTGGTGATTCTGCTTTGTTTTCTCTCATTGGCGATGATATTGAGCATGAGTTGCAGCAACAGGATGCCGAGATGGACAGATTCCTCAGAGTTCAGGTATTTTCTTGTTTGAAGCGTAATTGTACCTTAAATGCAAAAATGGATTTATTACTGTTTTTTATTTTCCTAAAGTTCATTCTCTTTGACTCTGTTGGAGTCAATGGTCTTAATGTGGTTCACAGTAGGTGTAGCTGTTCTAATTGGTGTTTTCGCAAGCTTCACTTTACTGTTGTTGATGGTAATGCGTCGAATAATTAACTTTAACATAGTCGATGTGATACTGATTGTTGTCATCATGTCGTAACTACCAAATTCTTGAGCGTGGCACACCTCGTTGATTAGTAGGGAAAATGTTGCTGACTATAATCAGATGAACCCTGACAGTCATAAATGAAGTATGGAAGTATGGTAATATTGTGTAGTTTTCATTTTTATGGAACTTTGGAATCATGGCTTTCTTTGGTGTGGATCAATATCAGTTAAGTGGGTATGTGGAATTCATGTTCAATACAATGATATTTTTGAGTCTCCATCACACAGTACTCATCCTACATGGTTAGTTGGTTTCTTGTTCTAAGTGTTAGTTTCTTGATTCTGCCGTTATCGAAGACACATACATTATGCATGAAATTTAAGAACGGATATGTTCAGAAGTACAATGTGATGGTCAAGGTCGTCCATAGCTTTTGTTTAAGAGATAAGCACAAGAAGACCCACACTTTGATATTGCTTTTTGTTTGTACTCTTAGTGGCAATTCAGAAACTCTGAAACAACAAAGAAATTCACTCTTGTTTTCGCCTTTTTATTAGGAATCTGACTGGTTGCTCTTTTACTGTTATTCAATTACTGATTTCCGTTAGGTTGATCACTTGCGGCAAAATATCTTAGAGAAGGTTCAGGGTAACCAAGTTCAGACTATCTCGCTGATGGAAGAGAAAGTTCTTCAAAAACTTCATGAAAAAGAAGCAGAGATTGAAAACATCAACAAGAAGAATGCAGAACTTGAAGAGCGAATGGAACAGCTGTCTGTAGAAGCAGGTGCTTGGCAGCAACGGGCAAGATTCAATGAAAACATGATTAATGCCCTCAAATTTAACCTTCAACACGTCTATGCCCAAAGCAGGGATAGTAAAGAAGGATGTGGCGACAGTGAGGTGGATGACACGGCTTCATGTTGTAACGGCCGTGCCAGTGATTTTCACCTGCTTTGCAAGGGCAATAATGACATGAAAGTGTTGACGACTTGTAAGTTTTGCAGAGTCAAAGAAGTCTGCATGCTTCTATTACCATGTAAGCATCTCTGCCTGTGTAAAGACTGCGAAAGTAAGCTTAGCTTTTGTCCCCTGTGTCAGTCCTCTAAATATTTTGGAATCGAAGTCTATATGTAGTGCTAGATATATGACAGCTCTAATGGTATATCGAAGTTATATACATTTATTGATGTCATTTTGATGGTATTGCTTGTATATTTACTAGTTTCTTTTACTTCATGCTTGTCGAAATTAGTATTGTTATCTTGCTTACTTTAGATTCTAATAATCTGGTTTGAGAAAGAAACCCTCTAATAGATGTCATGGCATTTCCTAATCTCTTATGTTTGGCTCTGGAAACGTTGGGCTCTAGAATGCACGGATATCTTCGTGGCTGAAATTTCAGGTCTGAATGTGAAACTCACTATCGGGTGCTCCACCTGATGATTGGAGAGAAGCGAAAAATAGTTGAAAACTAAACTCATTAAAGATATAACACTTGGTTTTATCGTTGAGATATTGATGAAGCTGTGTCTTATTATGTGCAGTACCCCAAGATTACTTCTTAATAGTCCAGGTGCTAGGCATCATACATTGAAAGAATTGGTCAATATGTAGTCTAATGTTAGAAATGCACATAAAAAATGGGGTTGTGGCACTTAGAATCGAGAAGGCGAATCCTACACTCGAACTCACAAAGAAATTTGACATGCAAAATCTTTAATTCGATAATACTATGTGCAAAGATTGGTGTATTGGGGTACAGAAGAATCTTTTTTTCTTTACAGTTCTATAGAAGGCTTTACAAAGTCAATCCAAATATTCCTTCTATTTTATGAAATTAGTTGTCTAAGTGTTCCCTTCCCATTTGTATGGAAATTGATTGTTCATAGATCAAGGATGTTTCTCACAGTTAGGGACATGCTAACCTGATTGACGCCCAGGATTGGAAAGTTGGTTTGGCGTGTTTACAAATGTACCATTCTGTTGGACATGTTAGCTTGGCTGGTACCCTAACAACAGCAGTCTTTAATTCAACTATTAGCATTCATTCATCCCCTTTATGCCTTATATAGTTGTATTTGTACGAACTTGGTAATATAAACTGCTTATTTAGGTCTTGCCAGATTAATGAAGTTGTATAATTCGAGCAATATAGAAGTTCTGAGTTTTATTTGACATGAAATGTTATCTATTGCATATCCATAGCTTCCTGGTCAATCGGAGAAAGTGTGGAAGTAAGCACAGCAATGCTTGTGCTTCAGTGATGCTACTCGACTCAACGAGAGCAGCAATGGGACACATCGGTAGTTAATTGGTCTAGGTCTAATGTAGGGTGAGAAATGTCCTGGCTCTGAATCCACTAACGATACTGGAGTAGTTCAGTTGTGTTTGAACCAATAACAGAATCTCCCAAGGCAAACACAAGACTTCATTTACCACATTTTGGATAGGGTAATTGCAAGACTTATTATGTTTTTTAATTTGGAGCCAAACTAGGAAGCCTCAAACTTAGCTAAGAAGGCATGCAAATATAATAATCATAAATCTGCAACTTTTATCTGATAATTTAATAAAATAGCAATGTAGAAGCCTTTGGAACCTACACTTTTTTGTTTGGGCATGTATTGGACAATAGTGGAGGAGAGTTATGCTTTAGATTGATGAACTTTGTTTTCTTTAATCATGCCGTAGAAAGTGATGACAAAGAGGAAAGTGAATATGCTTCAAGTTCAACCCATGATGATAACTATCTGCTCTCTACTATTATTACTACTATAATTACCATTATTGCTTTGCTCCACTTCCACCGCAATACTCTCTGATCTCTCTCTCTTTTCATACAATATTTTTTTACGTTTAGATTTTGGAAATTTACTTTCAAAATTCTTATGGAAGTTCAGTGCTTCCTTTACTAGAGAGTCCAATCATGCAACCCTTCTCCTTATTCCCCATAAAGCTGTATTTTTTCTCTCCACTCTCTCTCTTTTTCCATCTTTCACTTTGTTGGAGCATATGGGGCATCATATCTCTGTTGGCTTACTTCCACTTTGTATCTCTTTTTGGCCTTCTTTTTCCAATCAACTACTGTGACCTTCATGAACTAGACCATTTTCTTTTTCTTTTTGGGTCTCCATTTTATATTCCTCCGTCCATCTGTCAAAGTTATTCCATTTGTGAAATCTGAAACATGCATCTTGTATATGAATTCTTTATTTTTTATGATTTTATTCACATTTTTATAATTATCAAAATAACTCATAATTTGTAATTTAAAATCTTGTTCACATTGAAAACAACTTATTCGTAAGAGAATTGATTAATGATCATGACTTTAAGGCTAATGCATATGATAAAATGTTTTGTTTACAAAGGTTGTTGAGTCTATGTACCTAATCATTTCTTCTTTTCCAAATGATATAAGAAATCAATATTCTAGCTGAATAGAGGGCTAGGGAAATGTTGCCCTCCTTTCCAATACTTTAACACATTATTACTCAAACAATGGAAATTCCATAGCCTCCAAGATTCGAAGATATAGGAGTGCACTTTCTGTATATAAATAATGAAAGCTGAGAAAGTAAAGAGTAAGGTTCATGACCACCTTGCCACTTTTCATAACAGTGGACCAAGCAAACAAAGGAAACCCCGTCTTAAATCAATTTCTTAATTTAGTTCAGATTATCTACCATCATCATTTACTTCTGCGCTTATATCAACTATGATTCTGCGGGTACAGTTTGAAGGAATTATCAAAACCATGCACTGTTTAGGCATTGCCATTTTCTTCATCCTGTAGCTTGATTCATTTTGGAATGCTATACATGATATAAATTATTGTTCGTCAACCTTTAACTTCACATTTCAACGAAAGATCAGTGTAATTACACTTTTGATTTGCTTTAATAGAACCTAATAGTCAACAACTTGGAGCGGATGAAAATGGATTAGCGATCAAATTAAGGGGACCATTCTTTCTGTGCACTGGTTGAGTGATCGATATCAGATAATTCATAAAGTTTTTTGATTGACATGATTGACCAGCCCAAAAGGGGTTTTCTTAGTGGATTATTAGGTGGCAATAATATCAATATGATTCTAGCGAATATAAGGGGTATCTCTACTCTCTACAGTATGCTTTCTCTTGGATCAGACCCAACATTGCAAATGATTTGAAGGTATCTGCATTTCCCCAGGAAATAAGGGAATTGGTCGCCAATGAACCAATTTAGGGTAAAAACTTTCACTGGGTTTTGGTGAACTCCTGATTACTATCTCACTGTTATAAGCCCTATTGTGATTCTGAGTAAATGAACATATGGTGGGTCATCATGCATATGCATGAAATGATGATGAAGATGATGGGGGGACCCAACAGAGGCTTTTTGATCATCACAGAGGAATCCCTTGGATTGAGGAGAAGCAGTAGCAGTAGCAGCAGCCTTGAAATATTGTGGGACCCTACTTGTTCTTCTTGAAGAGAATTTCAGGGTTAAAACAACTTTTTCTTCTTTCACGTTCATTAGGCACATACACACACAGAGAGTATAAAAAGAAGAGAAGTGAGGGATGAGAAAAAGAGAATGTGATGTGCATGTGATCCAACAGCCTTTATGTTCCCCTCTTCTAACCCCAATATAATGAAAGTGAAACCACACCTCAATCTTCTTCTTCTTGTGTTGTCTTTTTTGACATTCGGTGTCTAAATTGCTTTTTGGGTTAATGATGTTTAGGTCGTACATAGATGTTATACTTACTGTTATCTTACTATTAAAAAAAAAAACACTACTCAATTTCGGGCCCATTTTCTTTTAAACATGACAATGTCTGCCAAAGAACTGATACTGATAAATTTTGATCATTCCTCACCACCGACTAAAAGCATGTCATTAGTGGAATCACTAGGGTCCAGTAGTATCCATCGCGCTTTTATATATGTGTGTGTTGGATAGCTACTTCCATGTGGAATATACCCTTTTCTTATGTATATGATCAGACCTATTCCTCTACGTAGAAGTTGAAGTCGACGACTTTAGTGAAGAAGAAGAACAATCAAACAAACAAACAAACCGAAAAGGAGAATTGAAAAGAATGCAGAGAAAAAGGAGAGAGATAAGTAAAGAGATCTCTTGTTGTTAGCTCCTTTTAATGCAACCCTAAAGCTAAAGCGTCTGAAAATGAGTTTGCTTTTACTGATTAGTAAACTATAGTACTCCGCCATGCAAGTCCTGGAACAAAGTTCTCTTCTTTTTTTATTTTGTTTTTCAAATACAAAAATACCCTTTTGATCATATGCCCCAATAAACACATTCTTTAGGAAAGGATTGCTTTTGAAAGTCCTTTTTTTTTTTTTCTCTTCCAAGTAAAAAGAGCTTTTGCATGGAAATCAAATCCACACTATTCTATAAATATTATTTTCATTGATTTGTCCAATCAATCAATATATACATCATCGTCTTTCTTTAATGCATTTGGATCATTTGATTAGTGCAGAATTTAATATCAATCTATACCATCTAAAGCCATGCATGATTGCTCTAAAGTTCATGTATGCATTGCATTAATCTCTTTGAACCAACTTTGTCTCTGAGGGAAAGCTTATGACTCTATGAGACAAACCGTTTCATTGGAATTATGAAATTCGATGGACCAATCATCCAATTCTTAGCTAATAATTACAGTTTTTATCACCAACCAAAACTTCATGTCCCAGCTCTCAATGAGGTCTTAATGGTCCATGATCCAAATAAGATTTAACAATATATTTTAACTTAATTATTCAAAATTTTAGTTTTTTAAAAATTAGAATAACATTACTCTATTAACTAATTAAATTAAAACAATATTCCTCGTACCATCTGTAAAAAAAAAATGTATTGAATGTACTCAATCATACCTAATCTAATCAATTAGCATCTTCGACATAGAATTAGGTAAGATCTCCTAGTCCTCTGGATCAGTAATTAGGAGACACGACTAATAGAAATAACAAGTCTTTTGCTGTTCATGAGTCTCTGTCGTACGCTGATCTTTGAAAAATTGGGGGTTATGTCTAGAAAAAAGAAACAGCTGATGAAAATTTCCTGCATCCAGAAAGGAAAGGATGTAACTTAAAGGTGAAAGTAGAGATAACTAAAGCAATTAGGTGGTACTTTAGTCAGGCACGGTCGTGACAAATCAAGGAATTCCAAGCTAAATTAATCAGCCGTATTAGGAATTGACCTCACCTGGTTTAACAGTTAATAACAATTAACTTTAGAGGTTTGAGCATCTTTCAACACGAGTTCTTTCTAAAATTAACTAGGAATTCGAGAAAGGGAACAATAGGTTGCTCTCATCAGTTCATTTAAATTTCCAGTTTAACAGTAACACCTCACTGATTAGGCGTTGAAATTCTAGTTGTGAAGCACTTGCAGCTTGCACGTTTCCCGAAATCAAATGGGTCTATTTGGTCAAGGTTAGTCCAAGACATGTATAGAGAAAGAAGTTTGGTCTAGATCGGTGGATGATTATATGACATGGGTAATACTTTATAAATTATAACTACAGCAAAATAATAAAAAATTTACATTTTTATTTTTTAATCTTTAACATTTTATATAACAACTTAATATCGATTACAGGGATGATAATTTTTGACCTATGGTCTTAAATTTGATTATTTTTAACGGACTGATTTATAAATTGGGTGTAAGTTTAGACTAGCTCAAGAGTTAATTATTATAAGCACAACAACACTTAATTATTATAAGCACAACAACATCATTTTATTTAAAAGAGTTGAGTCTTTCATAAATTTAGGTTTACTTAGTGTGTGTTTGGAGGAGTTTAGTTCAGTAGAATTTTTGTCAGTTGAGTTTTTTTAAGAAGTCAATTGACTATTTGATTGTCATTTAAAAAGGAATTTTTTTGAAAGAGCTTCATACAATAGACTATTTGGCAACATAAAAATAAAAAGTTCTTTTAATTTTAATTATATTTTATTTTGTAATAAAAGTTATTTATGAATATAAATATTATTTAAAATATATTAAACAATACGCAAAGTACAATATATTGATTATTATATAATTTTAAATCATATGAAACATAAATAAAAATATATATAACCAAATCTTTTATATGAATTATAACACAAGTAAAAATGATATCAAAATAAATATTAAAACATATAAAAATTAAATAATATTATATAACTCCCAAAATAAATGTAAAGATGAGTTTGTAGATCTTGTGAAAATTACGTGTAAACTATAAGCATAAAAGAAACTAAAAAATTAGGTTCATTAATTAATATGAAAAATCTATTTGAAAAAACATTTTTTTTAGAAATTTCAAATTTGAGGTTCTTAAAAAATTGTAATTTGACTGCCAAACAAGTCATACCTATTAAGGAAGTATTTTTTTTTTATTTTATAATCAAAACTCATTTTTCTTAAAAATGACTTTTATGATAAAAAAAAGTACTTATTGACCTCTCAAAAATTTATCTAAATAGAAACTGAATAGCCTCTATAAGAAGTTAGATTATGTTCCGCATCTTAACATTGTGCTTAACCAAGTTGGAAGGTTTAAACCATGGTTCAATAAAACGTTCACTCTAGAAAGAGAAGCTCCCGTTTCTCACTATTCTATGTACGTTTCTCATAAATTTCTTGGATTTGTCCAGCTCTGAGACTTTTGTTTGTATGCTTCGGTTCGATTCTGTTCTCCTCTTTAGAATCTGAAGCTTCTTATATCTTGTTCCTTTTCAGTTCTTCTGTCCTGCTCACATCTCTTTGCTTCGGTGTCCCTTGGTTTCCCTCCTCCACCTTTCATTAGCAACATATAAAATATATTATAAAAATGCTAAATCACAAATAACTTCCTCTATATATGTGTTAATTGCAACAAACTTTGTGTTATAAAACATATAAAAAGTGAAAGGAGTTATTTACCAATTTAAATTAAAAATTGGATTAAGATATAACAAAGGAAGCTTGAGGTTTTACAAAAGGAGCAAATATAGTTCAGCTCCTGGAAAGGAAAAACAGCAAAGTGAGAAGCAGACCTTCACTAACTCAACTAGAAAATATTAAAAGAGGAAGGTAAGCTTAAGCTACATATGCAATGAACGTAGTTAGCCACTTCGGTTGGGGATTCGATTCGACAACTGGATTTTGACTTGGTACTTTCTTTATCAAAGTTTTTAGAAGCTACCATCAATTTTCTAGTCTAACATAAAGTATTAGAAATAGAAGTGAAACCATCGACCAATCCTTTCTCTCCGCATCAATGTTTTGAAATCTGGACTGGACGTCAAATTAGAGGTATTACTAATTATCGATTTGACCGATTCAATCGGTATTTAAAATCCAAACCGGACGTTGAATTGAAGGCATTATTAATTACTGATTCGACCGGTTCAACCGGTGTTTGAAATCTGGACCGGACGTCGAATTGAAAGTATTAATGATCACCGGTTCGACCGATTCGAACATCGGTCGAACCTGTGTGACGTTATAATTACATAATAATTATATTTAATTTTATATAATATTAGTAATATTAAAAAATAATAGAAAATATACCAAATAATATAAATATATATAGATAACCGGATGGATCCTTTGGGTTCTATACTTATGTTAGATTTTTGAAGAAAATGTTTTATTTAAAAAAAAATCAAAAAACACATCAGCATTTTAAAAAGAAAAAAGCA
>JANITW010000002.1:4133955-4144041 GCA_027564335.1 Erythroxylum williamsii | reverse complement strand
CAAGGTTAGTCCAAGACATGTATAGAGAAAGACGTTTCGTCTAGATCGGTGGATGATTATAACTACATCAAAATAATAAAAAATTTAGATTTTTATTTTTTAATTAATCTTTAATATGTTATATAACAACTTAATATCGATTAGGGGGATGATAATTTTTGACCTATGGTCTTAAATTTGATTGTTTTTAATGGGCTGATTTATAAATTGGGTGTAAGTTTAGACTAGCTCAAGACTTAATTAATCATCATCATCATCACATCTAGTTTAAAATTTCATAGTAAAGCGGAATTTAGGTAGATCTGATAGTATGCAACTTTATCTTTATATAATAGAGAGGTTGTTTCTGGTAGAACCACATGTAAATATGACAAGAAAATAGTAATGTAGATTAAAAAGGTAAATAAAAAATAACACGCAAAATATTTAAGTAAATAAAATTACAATAAATACATAAGGAGGAGGAGGATGACACTAATAATAATAATAATAATAATAATAATAATGTTAAAAATACTAATAATAATCTTAATAAAAGGAAAACAACATCATTTTATTATATTAAACAACAACATAGGTTTAGACTGGTTCGAAACTTAATTATTATAAATAAAATAATATCATTTTATTTAAAAGATTTAAATATCAGATAAACTTATATCTAAACAGTCCAAATCTATATCTAATTAAATAAAAGTTATTTTATATTTTCAATTTTTAAAAAATTTACAAAAGAGCTCATTGGTCATCTCGTCGTCATCGTTAATAAGTTAAATATTTTATTTAACTAAATTGAGTTTTTAAAATATCGGACACGTCAACACACTAATTGACTTATCGGCTTTTATGTCAGAAAATTCTTCACAGCTTTTTTAACATCTGAAGGGACATTTGCATTTACATTTGGTCAAGAGTATACACGTGGAAAATAGCCTATTTAATAGTTTAAAATTAATTTAGGATTAACTATAAATAAAATTATAAACTTTAATCAACTGAACAATATTAATTAAAATTTTTAAAAATGGAATTAAAATATCCCATTTTCAATTTTTAACAAAAATAATCCAACGTTGATATTAATAGCTTGCAGAATTACATCATATTAGTATTTTTGTCATATAATTTTTAAATATTATATTTGTTTCACGTATAATTATTTCAAAATTTTAATTTAGTAAATAATAAATTTTAATATATAGTCATTACATAACAAACAAGTAATGTCACGTCAAAAATTAAAAGTTTAAATATTTTAGCGTTACTTCTTAAAATTTCAATTAGTACTAGAAAATTAAATAAAATCAATTTTTTATAATTAGCCTATTAATTTGTCAATACTACTACAACAATAACATTTAATAAGAATTCTACTCTTAATTGGTAAAGAAGTTATTTTCCTATCATTAATTTATCAAATTGAGGTCATTACGTGCAAATCAAGTGGATCATGAAAAGAAGTAAACTTTATGATATTGATGATACGGTAACTGACTTAGATATAGAACAGTGACAAATTAAGCCAAAAGTACCTCAGCTTCACCTCCTCCTCCTCCTCCTTCTTCTTATTCTTTAGACTGTAATAGTAGAAGGTTGCGTGATGATCGGTCATTTTGGAAGGATAGGGACGTCAATTTTCATCGCTACACAAAGGACAAAGCACCATTTATCTACATTTGTATAAGAATGAAAGACAAACCAGTATCTCGTCCTTTCCATTAATACATCAGTGTCCATTTCCTCGTGGGATCCATATCCCTCGTGACCCATAACACATACTATATCATTTCAGTTCCTCAGATAATCAGGACCTTGTAGCTGTAGCCTCTTCACTTTCTTTGACCATTATCTCTATAACTACTACTACGTTACCCCAATGTCAATATAATACAGTTTTGAGAAGTGAGATGCTAGCTCTATGTGCATGCATGTTATGTAATATATATATATATATATATATATATAAGCGGAACTATATTTACATGGTTGTGTTTCCCTCAATGCAAGAGAAGGGTCAGTGAATCAGACAAAAGAGAGTGAGAGAAGAGACAGAAGAGGGAACCTTGTAGCTTGTCGTATAGAATACAGATTTTGATTCCTTCACCTCAAAACAAGAGAGGAAAGAGTTCGAAAAGGGTCTATAGATCTTTTGTTAACGTATATTTGTGGGGTTGTTTATCCATATTCGCTCTGTGCTTTAAGCTGTCGCTCCTTGAAATTCTCAAAATAGATTATCCAATAATGACCTTGCATTATGATTTGTTTATTGTTAACTAGGTAAATTGTATAGTGTACATTTGAATGCTGTAATCGGCGGTGGCCATGTGAGAGAGAGGAGGGCTGGTGGTGATCGTGGGGTTCACATTTCACTGTGTTATAGAAATTGGAATAGAATCTTCTTGGTTCTTTAGTGTTTTAGAGGTTTTGAGTGTTGGGTTGAATTTTGCTAGTCATGGTGGAGGTAGTGGTGGTGGAGGTGGTGGGCTCGGTAGGATCTGTCTTAGTTGCTGACAACTTGCGAGAGAAGATCTAGATTTCTTGGTTTACTTCGTGGACCCCTAGCTTGTTCCCTTTTTCTCATATGTGAGATATGTGTCTTCTTCTACAAAAATTCACAAAACAAACAAAAGAAAGCTTCTGCGAATCATCATGAATTTTACCTTCTTACTCATTAACTATTCATGCCTCTCTGTTACCTATTACCCCATAAACTGCTCCTCTCCATCAATGCAATAGGTCCATTTGTATGATTGTTGGACCCACACCCATCAAGTGGTTCGTAATGGATAATCAGATCATTGCCATAATCTCCTTGTGACAATGACCAAGTGGTTGCCCCGTTTTCTATTAATAAACTAAACTAACCTTTCTCTAGATTAAGGAGAAAAATATTTCACTAGAATATGCATGTAACATGACAAAGGGTAATAGAATCGATTTATGCAAGACAAAAATCACGAGAAGTGCATACCCCTCAGAAGCTCCAAGGACAGCTTCCATGTCAGCCGCCGAAGTCTTGCAGTGATGGTGCAGAAGGGAAAGCGATTTGAACTTGGGAATTAAGAAAAACAAGACAGAGAGAGAGAGAGAGAGAGCATTTCCATATATATATAGTCGAATTATCAGCACAGGAATCTGACAACGCTTCTTATCATTTCCAGCTTCTTTGTTATGTACAAAATGAGAGATAAAAAATGTTAATATCACATGCTTTGTTTTGTGCTGAAGTAGTGAAATCTATATTGGAAAACAAGAAAAATTTTCCAACCCATGTGACAGAGATCTTTGCTTTAACCTTATATCTTGCAGTTTTCGGTAACTTGTTCATAATTTAGCTGACCAGTTTCAGTAATCCGAATAGGTTCTTCAGCAAATGTGGTCAGTCAATCAGCTTATCGATTGAAATGATCCATTATCTCGCAATGATCGGAAGATTATAACTTTAAATGGTTTAATTTTCATGAACAGATTTAAAGTGCATTCGTTTGTTCAATTCTCTCTTTTTCTTTGTTTGCTGTGATTGATAAGGAAATTGACGACTTCCTTTTTAACATGGAAGGAATAATCATGTGAGTGGGCAAACTTTGTTTTTTCCAATAATGAGAATCACAGGCATGATAAAAACAATCAGTTGCAATATCTATGTGATATAATTAGTAATGATGTTCCTATAGTTTCACTTTGCAGAGCAACTGGTTGCGACCCTACATCACTACATCAGTTTGCTGGAGCTAGCCTCCTCTTATTCCTAATATTATCTGTTATCTATTGATATGTACTCCTTAACAGTGCTTTAATTTAAAATCTTATTACACGGAGAGTGATGAGATGAGGACATGAAAAGGGGGTAGGAGAAACTGTGTATAGAAACAAAAATTTCTTGGGCCCTTATCAAGAAAAAGAAAGGAAGGAAAAAAGCTGTAGTTTTTTCAGGTTTCATGGAAACTTTTGGAGCCAATAATTCAATCACCTGAGACACGTCAGTGGGGAAAGAAGCTGAGCCGAGCCAAAGTTGGAGGACTCTCAAAGAGGCTAAAAGGGTCAGTACAGTAGTTGGAGATTGTACAGTACAGAGGAAGAAATAGAGAGAGTCACATAGTTGTGACTGAGTCAGTAAAGGTAACAGTAGCGAGAGAGCATGTCTCTACCTATGATATTGATATATTGAAGTTTGGAATATAATGCGAGTAAAACAGGAGGAAAGTTGTGAAAGAAGAAGAAGAAGAAGGAGAAGGAGAAGAAGAAGAAGAAATGTCGTCACCAAGAAACAGGCTTTAACTCCCATCACGTAGTTCGATGTATTCTTTTACCTTATATCTGCTAGAGTAAGTAGAAAATGATGGGGATTCGAAATTGGAGATTGTGTTGGGTTGGTGACATTAAACAACAAAGGGAAAGCTACAAAATGAAAAAGAGGACACTCGTTTGACGTGAAGTGAAACCACCTTCCTCGTCTCCTTTCTCTCTTTTCTTATTTCTGCTCAAATTTTTATGACCACAATGCCCCTTGGTCTCCACTTAGCGTTGCTCATTTCCAAATCTAGACCCAACATGCCATGTTTGCACTACACCTGGACGATTAAACTAGAGACTTAACAGGATGAGAGGATGGGACTGAAACTGATAGCCACACCTAATAACAACGGCATCACATGCATTGCATTGCATTGCATGCAGATAAATTCAGATTCCTGAAGCTACTATAAGAAGGTTTTTTTATGGCAGAAGAACATAGATGAACATCTTCTAGTTACGTATTTGACTAATAAAATGGAAAGTGGTGGGACTGAGAGGAGGGTGTCCATTGTCAATTCCTAAACAGAACCTGCACCATCCTCTCTTGTGCCTGATTTTTAAGTGGGTGTGCGCGGGATCAATGTCAGAGTGTGAGAGAGAGCGTTCACGGGTTTGTCTTGAAAGGCCCTTATTTCACAGTCCTAGACAGACAGACACATATTCTCTCTCACTACATAACCGAGGAGAGTGACACTAAGACACATATACATTATCAAATCACCGCAAAAGTAAAAAGATTTAAGGAAAAAAAAAAAAAAACATAAAATCACAGTACACTACACTGTGTCGCATAGTGCCTCCTCTCCTAACATTTTTATCCATCTGCTTACCTTATTCACACACTTAGCCACACCAAACTCAAAAGCCTCCCGCTCTCTTTCTCTCCTTTTCTCTCTATCTATCTACCAAATAAGTTCTTCTGGTTTTTAAGTTTAATGGCGGTTATGCTTGACAATTGTGAAGGCATATTGCTCTCACTAGACTCCCACAAGCCAGTCCCAGCTCCTTTCCTCACTAAAACTTATCAGTTAGTAGATGATCCCGCCACTGACCATATAGTTTCTTGGGGTGAAGATGAAACTACCTTCGTCGTTTGGCGGCCGCCTGAGTTTGCTCGTGATCTCCTACCCAACTACTTCAAGCACAATAACTTTTCTAGCTTTGTCAGACAGCTTAATACTTATGTATATATCTGAAACTAACCCTATATATTTCCTTCCTTTCTTTGTTGCAAAGTTTGTGTCTTTCTTTCTTTGTTTGTTTGAGTTTCAGTTTTGGTATTTGAGTTTATACTGACCTGGGTTCTGTTGCTTGTGCTTGGAAATTTAGGGTTTCAGGAAGATTGTGCCTGACAGGTGGGAGTTTGCAAATGAATTCTTCAAAAAGGGAGAGAAGCACTTGCTGTGTGAGATACACAGAAGAAAAACAGCTCAGCCGCAAGTAGCTATTAATCATCACCACCATCACCATCCACATTCTCAACTTGGTGTCAATGGGCCTAACTTCTTTTCATTTCCGAGCAGAGTCAGCATCTCTCCATCAGAATCCGACGAACAGGTCAACAGCAACTGGTGTGACTCGCCGCCAGTGTCGTCGCCGCGAAGAGGAGGCCCCAGTGCTTCAGTAATCGGATTTGGTGGATATAACAGCTCAGTGACTGCTTTATCAGAAGATAATGAGAGACTCAGGAGAAGCAACAACATCCTTATTTCTGAACTTGCACACATGAAGAAGCTTTATAACGATATTATCTACTTTGTCCAAAATCATGTCAAGCCTGTTACTCCTAGCAATACCTATTCTTCTTCTTTACTTCTTTGCGGTCCACAGTCAGTCGCTAATCCTATAGCTTCTAATGGTTCACTGATACAAAAGCCTCCGAACCATCTTACTGGATATCATCCCGCCTCCACTAACGCTAAGCAATTTCCTCAAGTTCATGTCTTGAACTCTCCAAGCTCTACTTCACAAAGCTCTTTGACCATTCTTGACGAACCTAGTGGTAATGGCTATAAGACAAAGTTGTTTGGTGTCCCTTTACAATCCAAGAAAAGATTGCACCCGGAATATTCTTCCAATCCAGGAAATTTGGAGACTAGTAAGGCTCGATTGGTGTTGGAAAAAGATGATTTAGTGTTGAATCTAATGCCTCCTTCGGCATGTTAATTAGTTTCCCCAATTTCATTGAGTCAGATATATGAGGTTTTTGTTCTTTTTTTCCTTTCATCTTCATTTCGGATCATTCTCTTGTTCGATTTGTTATGTTATTCAAGTCCTGCGAGTATGAGATGATAGCGTTAATGAAATATGTATGTGCGTGCTTGTGGATATTTGCGACTGTATATATATATATAACTTTATCTCCAGGTACTATTTCGTTCTCCACAGCCATTAATGCAGGTGACTTTTGGTTAAGAGTGATGAGTGAAGGGTAAAGACCAAAGCTTAACTAAAGATCATCAACTCCATCTTTCCGTGGAGATGTCTGTCACTTCGTCTTCATTGTAGAAAATCGATTTATCGTTGCTCGCCGATTTATTCTCCTCCTTTTCTGAGTCCCATTTCTGTAGACTGTGTAGTCTGATCAGTCTAATGAGCCCTATAATATGAGGGAGATACTTCTTGGAGAAAAAAGCTGACAGTTCCAGAATGGTTCATTGTCAATCTCTAGGGCTTTCTCTGATTACTCCCATTAATGGTTGATACGTACAACTCCGGCTTATTGAAGCTTAAAACAACTAGAACACCATCAGAAGAAGCAGCTGAAATATATAAACCTTTTTTTTTTTCTTATTCTCTGCTAAAAATATTTTAAAAGAAAGCTGCTCGTATGTTTATACGTTTCTCGAAATCTTGCTAACCAGGGGAAGCCATATTAACTCGTTCAACTTATCATTATCTATATTATTGTCCAAAAAGTATCTCATGATTCTGAAAAGAGGTTATCATTTCTCGACTGACGAAGTTTACGATCTCCAATTCTCGTTTCTATAAACCGTCAAGTGTCAATCAAGACAAGAAACAGAAGAAAAACTAGAAATGAGCTTCAGACCCCAGCTTTAACAAGTAAAAATCCAAGAGAGAACAAAAACAAGAAAACAAAACGATTGGGATGTTCGATGAAAGCGAAATATAGAAGAAAACTGACTAAAGATACAGGTTGAAATGTTTCTATCAAGGCTTCTATACTTCTTCTACAGAGGGTCAGAAACCTTTGCCTTTTCCTACTTTAAGTATACGTCTGATCATCATCTTCAAAAAAAAAAAACCTTTCTTTGGATCCCTCTCTTCTCTCTTCCCTAATTCCAAGTTTTGCTTTCTGATCATCCATATTCAGATGCCAGAAGTATATGGAAGAAGAGAACTGTCTTGACTGGTAGCTATAGCTATAGCTTAAACAAACAAAACCTACATTTGCTCAAAACCCCATCTCTCTTTTACGACTTTGGGTTTGTCCCATTATCCGACATCCCTATACGAGTAAAGGTTGGCATAAATTTGTTTGACCAAGCATCTTCCTTTATTTGGCACTTAGGTGGCTACGGTTTATTTAATATCTGAACACAGTGAGACTGGGAAGAGACAGAGACGAAAGCAAGTTAAGAAAAGGACTACTGTAAGTCTTTTGTTTCGAAAGAGAAACAGTGTTTAAATAGAAGGGGAATAACAGTAGTATTCTTAGAATATCTTTGTCGTGCAATGATTTCGTCTCGTTCGAAGAACACAAGGTTACAAAACAAAACCCTAACCCTAGGCTTTGACATAACATGATTACCCCTATCTCTATCCATGTATGTATGTATACGTATCCAAACTCTCTGAGTTTGTCCTTTCTTGTGTAGTATCGCACGTGACATGGGACTTCACGTGCTGTTGTATCTAATAAGCATGTGTATATTAATTCCATTGAGTAAAAATTTAAGGATAAGTGTAAGAAACATTTTTAAAACTTTCTTAATCTTTAAATTTTTTAATTTTCTTTTTTTAATTATTTTTTAATTTAATTAAAAATAATAATATATATGCAACATAAATATAACATTTATATCTTAAACTCGATTCAAATTAATTAAATTTGAATTAGATTAATTATTTATAGTAATTATATTAACTTATTAATTTAAGTAAAATTTTATTGGTTCAATCTAATTAAAGAGTTGATTTTTAATTATTATATTAATAATATTCAATTTAATTCATATTTAATACCCGTATCACAAATGTTTTATCATTTATTTTTAATCAACATTTAAGATAAATGATTTTCTAAAATTAAAAGTAAACTTTTTGAAAATTTTAAAAAATAAATATATTTTTAATTTATTAAACTAGTTTATGTTTTTTTACCTTAATTTTATTTTATATATAAAAGGCCTCCATACTATAAACGAGGAAGTGAAAGTGGGTTTTGCTTCCATAAGAGCATCTAAAAGTGGACATGGACCGTCTATAGCATAGAGGCCTTTTAAATGAAGGAAGAAAGGAAGGAAGTGCGTGACTTTTGTTTTGCTTAAAAGAAGTGAAAGAGAGAGAGAAACTGCGATGCTTCGTTTCAGTCTACTGATCATTGTCGACATTTCTTCAGACGTCTTTTTGTAGACTACTTTATTCAGATTTATACGATTCGTCTGCAAGTTTAATGGATGCTGTTTGTTCCAAACGCTTGGTCTCGAGGCTGCCTCTGCATGTAGGACACTGGAAATTGGTAGTTTAATGTGGATGAACATGGCAGCAGATCACAGATCTATACTGCTGCTCGTGTGACTAATTGAAAATTCCACCCGATTTTGAAATATAGTTCGAAGTTTGGTTAAATTCAAACTATGATTCAGGTTATTTAAATAAAGTCATGTTGTTATAATTTTGTTAAATTTATAAATACAAACAATACCATTTTGAATATTAAAATTAAAATAACATCATTTAAGGAAGATATTCAAACTATTCAGGTCAAGTTTTAAATTATTCTGATTAACTTTCTCAGTTCGAGTTCAATCTAAAATTAATTAATTAACTTAGATCTAATCACTTTGAGTTAAACTAAATTAAATTGGTTAATTCTACTTATAATTATAAGTTTTGAAGATTAAGAGAATTTTTTATCATCCAGTGTACTTAATGGTTCATTAGTGAAGACAATAGGAAATGAACTGTTGTGATGTTAAGGGTGAGTAGAAATTTCACATTAGAAATAGATGAAACTAGTGAAAAATATATAAGCAAAAATGACTAATAAATCTAATGTCTTAAGATTTTGGATTGAAGTATAGTATCAAAATTTACAAGTATGTTCTCTCACTAAATCTATGATAAAGATCTCTCGTAAAAGTGAGCTTCCTATATCCAACGTGAACCATGCATGCTTTTATCCTACCATAGTTTGGTGTATAAAATATATTCTTTCTTATTCAATGAAAAAATAAATTGAATAATTAGTTAAAGAAATTGAATAATTGAGATTGCTTTCTTTAAATTTTATTGATTTACTAATGTGATTTACATTCAATTAAATGAATATTAGGTCAAATTAGAGAAAATTTCATACAAAGCTTTTGTGATTTAAGGATTTGGGCCTTAAGCAGACTTTACGATCAAAGCCCAGTAAAATAGCTCAAAGGTGCAAAATGTCGAGACCTGTAAGCCCCGAGATGTTTCTACCGACATCGTTTAGTGTTGTATTCATCATTCGCTGGACGACATCGTATTAGTATAAGCTGCATTCCCTTAAACCCTATCAAAACCTTATTGTTCAGCCCCTTAACAGAACTTCAAAGCTCACTGAACGCACCG
>JANITW010000002.1:4121956-4132372 GCA_027564335.1 Erythroxylum williamsii | reverse complement strand
GCTGCATTCCCTTAAACCCTATCAAAACCTTATTGTTCAGCCCCTTAACAGAACTTCAAAGCTCACTGAACGCACCGTTCCAATATGGAAGAAGAAGCCGTGATCGCATCGTCGTCGGTCGATGCCGGAATAGCCTGCTGGAACCTCCAAACTGGCGCTGAAAACCTTCGGTATAAAACCTGCGCGTCCCCTCCTCACGGCCTCACTGCCGTCGGCCACCGGTTCCTGGCCTCCTCTCAGCTCCGGGATCCCCATGCCACGTCAGGCTCAATTCTTTACTGGTCTTGGTCTAAGGTAAGCCTTTTTAATAATGTAAACTGTTTGATGAAATTCCTAGGTAAAAGCTGAAACTTTTTTGCCCTTCTCTGTTCTTAGCCTCAAGTGGAAGTTAAGAGCTTTCCGGAGGAGCCTATCAAGCCTCTTGTAGCTAATAGTGAAGGGACTTATATTGTTGGAGGTGGTGTTTCTGGGAATATTTACTTTTGGGAGGTAATTATTCTTTCTTTCTGAGAATGTTGAACTAGTTTTGAATCTGTTTGGTAACTTTGTTCTTTGTATTAAAATGGCTGTTTCTTTATGGGGTTTAGGTTGCGACTGGTAGATTGCTTAAGAAATGGCGTGCCCATTATAGGAGTGTTACGTGCTTGAATTTCAGTGAAGATAACTCACTTCTGGTTTCTGGGTCGGAGGATGGAGCTGTCAGAGTTTGGTCTCTTTTCATGTACTTACGTTGCTCTATGCCCCCATTTTCTTTTCTCTTTCGTGCAATTTGCCTGAGATGATGATCATCTTTAGCTAATTAACATTTTCATGAACGTCAGGATATTTGACGACAATCAAAAGGAGCAGGCAAGCCAACTTTATGAGCATAGCTTTTCAGAACATACGTTACGTGTTACTGATATAGTCACAGGTTATGGTGGAGGCAATGCAATAATAGTTTCGGCCTCTGAGGATCGAACTTGTAAGGTCTGATTTCCTTTGCACTTTACCACAGTTTTCTTTCTTATGTAAATTTGGTATGATTTGCCTTCATAGTGTTTTGAATTAAGTCATTTACTCTCATGATATCATGTAGGCATTGAACTTTCTCAAATAACTCAGAATGTTCTTTTTCTTATCATTTTGCATCATAAATCATTCTATTTATTTTTTAATTCGCATTTATGCCACAGGTATGGAGCTTATCTAAGGGCATATTGCTGCGAAATATCGTGTTTCCCTCAGTAATTGATACAATTGCATTGGACCCTGGTGAAAATGTCTTCTATGCCGGAAGTAGAGATGGCAAAATATATATTGCTGCACTTAACGCTGATAGTTCCTGTAGCAATAGCCATTGGTTACACATTATTGGTTCACTAACAAGTAACAGGTTTGTACAATTTCCATCTAATGCTATCATAAATGCTGAATGAGCCATATAAAGCCCTTTTCTTCCTTAGATACTTGCTGATTGGTTGAACTATGGGATGATCAGATCTATTGCATTAGATTGTGCTATTGAAGTCTTTAAAACGTGGGCAATTAAATATAATTTTCTTTTGCAAGTGAAGGAGGGTTTACTGGAGACTAAAGGTACATATATAAGAAGATGACCAAATCATTCTATATAGAGCAATCAAGACGAAGATAGGTGATATATCAATGAAATAACATGCTAAAAATTTTGTTTAACTTCCAAGGATGCCCTTGCATCAAGTTGCTTTGACTGGTTTTAAACTACAAAACTAGGATAGCATTATGAAATTGGGGAAGTTGCACTGTTGAAAGCTGGTGTTCTAGAGCTGAGAGAGTTGCTAAGGGGCTAGATTCTTTCACTCTTATGTTTATGGGACTATGTGGTGTACAGCCTCTAAAATGAAAGGTAGAATGACTTTATTTATGTGGTCGATTGAAAAGGTTCCTGCATAATTCAGATGTAACACACATTGGAAAGTTTCTCTACCTTTACTGATAGCTGGCTTTTCTTTTAACAGTAAGGCTGTCACATGCTTAACATATAGTGCGACTGGAAATTTACTACTCTCTGGATCAGAGGACGGCACGGTTCGTGTTTGGGACCCCAAAACACATAACACCATTCGCATATTCAAACATGCAAAAGGTTCTATTTAAAATTCCAGGAATCGATGTCTTATTCTCTGACTCATTGCTCAATCACTTTTAATCATTCTCAAAACCTGTCCTTTCTCAGCCCAGCTATTGTAACATGCTATGTTACCAGTATCCATCTCCTGATTCCTTTTTTAACATGTATTTCAGGCCCTGTGAACAATATTTATGTTGTCAAACGGCCCCTTTATCATCAGGCTTCCTCGAGAAGGCGTGGATCACTTTTACCACCCCCACTGGATAAGTATGTGAAATTAGCAGCAGAAAATGTAGACACTAACGCCGTTATCAGTCTTCAGGCTTCTTCCTTTAATCATGTCGATGCTCCATACCTCAGCTCTGAATTGATTGATAAGCAGATCAAAGAACTTCAGGTTCTCAATTTCTCTGTGGAGCTTATGAATAGTAATGGTTTGGCAATAAGAAAAAGTTCACAATTAAATTATACCTACTAATGCTTCCATGAATGAGGACTCTGAGATTAAATATTTGCCATGTCCTACTGTAATAGAAGCCATGTTGGGGGTTTCGGGTATTTGTGAAACTTGTATGTTTTTATAATTTATAGTTTTTATAATAACATTAATACAGCTATGTATGCAGCTTATATTAGATGCCTTTTAGCTTCATTAAGTGTCTATTCTGGTATCAATCAGTTCACTTTTAACATTTTCATTTTCCCCAGTCCCAAAACCTCATCATTGCTGACATTTAATTTTTCCTTATTTCCAGCAACAAGGCTCCTCTGCTGCAGCCGAAATGGAGGTGGAGAGACTAAAGGTCGATAATGCACGCTCTATGCAAATGCTTCAGAGGTGGAAGAAAATGTTTGATAACTTGCATGAGTTTTGTGTAGATGAGATATTGAATGGAGATAACGTGGGGAGTACCAATCAAACCTAAAATCTATGCTCCTTTTGTATAATTGCTTCAAGAAGCCGTTACTATGCTGGAAGAAGTTCGCTGCCATTTCTTGCAAGCAAGGCCGCTATTCTGGTGCCCGAAATCATATTCTTCAAGAGATTTTGCAGCCTTTTTAACAGGTCAGTCTATGATCGAGCCGCACTTCCTTAAGACTTAGTGACCTGTACACAGAATATTTTATGATGGGAAAATGCCTAGAGTTGTTTGTATGGAGCGAACTACTTGTCCTATCTCTGATCCTTTTTGCTGGAAATGTCTTCAAGTCGTTAGCATTTTCCTGAAAAAGATTAGTAGGAAATTATAGATCACGGTATTGTATTTTGAGGATGATTCTCATATAATTTGAGCTTGCTTGCCCACTAGTAAAGAAATGCCATTATTGATTGAACGACCTATTATTCCACATGTTACCTAAAAACTGGGAGCTGCTTGTGAGAAACTTCACGTGTTCATCCCTTCTGCGCTCAGAAATCCTTCACTGCCATTATTATTTTAATCCTAATATTAAGCAACGGAAGGCAAAAACTGGGTTGTGAGGTCAGTGTTCAATTCATGATTCAAGCCCCACCAGCAAAATCAATGTTATTATCCTGCAATTACTGTCTGCTCCGACCTAACTCTCTATCTACACGCTTTCCTTCATAGACTGTCGTGTCTAGGTGAAAATGTTTTCACCCAAAGGTAGTGGTCAAAGGATGCTTTAAACTGTCTGATTTTAGCCATCTGGCAGATAGAAAACGATCCCAGATTGTTGAATATCATGGAGAATGTGAAAGATGAGGAAACTGGGTCCGTCTCTTCCTTGTCCGCTCTACAACGCAACTGAATATTATTATTATTAACGTCAGAATTTTCTTCTCTGAGCCCTGCCTGCAATTCACGTGGAGAAAGTGGAACAAACAAGAGTAATTATAATTTATGTCCTATTGGGTATTATAAAAAAAATGGGATACGGTGAAGAGAAGATAAGGTGGTACAAGTGTGATAAGGCAAAGTAAAAGAAAGCAGAAACCAAAGCAACCCTTACCCAAATGCAAGATCTCTCTCCCATGGATTCTTTTTATCCAGTCCAACCCCTTCTTGCAGATAACATGTCTCTTTATTCATGTCTTGTCTGATGAAAGAGGGCGGAGGGTGCGAGAGGGAATAGGTTTTTTTTCTTTCTTTCTGTTTTTCACAAACTGTTGCCGAACATGATCTTCTTTGTCGCAAAAGGCACCCCTACACTCCGGCATATTCATAAGCCTATGTTAATTTTATTCCATATGATCATATCCACATAAATGTTTGAGACCAGAAAAATATATGGATGAGATCATCTTAAATAAGGTTGTCACACCTATTCAAAACTACTAATTATAATTTCACATCATTAATTTTCCATGTTAACATTCATTTACATTTTGTTGTTCGATCTATTTTAATAACTAGTGTTAAAATCAATCAATTTATTAATTAATCGTTCGATTTTTGTAAATTGATAAATTCTTATAAACTAAGATAAATTAATTAAATTTCATTTAATAATCTATTTTTTTACTCAACTTTAAATTTTTTGATGATCATATTTTAATATTTTATTTTATTTTATCTTTAACCGATTTTTTCAGATTTTGCAAATTAAACACATAAAAAAATATACCGAAAAATATAATCTAAATCAACAAAAATAAAATTGTGCTATTTCAAAAAAATTAAGTTTACAAACTACAAAGCTCAAATGGCACTGAAGTTGAGAAATTTTTAATTTTTCTCATAGAAGTTTTCTTTTTTTTTAATTTAAATTTTTAATCAGCAAGGATAATTTTTAATATTTTTTAATTATTCAACTTTATACCATCTTTAATGAATTCTAACACCTATTAAACCATTTAAATTTTGAATTTTTTATTTTCCTGATTTAATTTTTAGTCTGATTTTTAAAATATTAATTTTGTTGTTAAATAGATAAAAAAAAATAAGCGAGAAATAACTCCTCAAAAAAAAAGGTTAGTGATCTTTTTTTTCTTTATTGTCCACAAAATATCTTAAGCGGGTTTCAATTATAGGAAAGTACCTTTAAGTCATTCACATTTAGATTAATCTCTGCTCGAGCTGGGTAGGTCCTTTGCGGAAGTTAAAGCTCTAACCTCAAGTTTTAAACGTTGCATATGTAAGAAAGGATCGAACCCCTAACCTCACTTAAACTGAAAGAGTCCCTTATCAACTCACTTACACTCTGAAATTAAAACCAGTGATCTTTGACCACGAACTAATAATCGAAGCCCAAAGCTGAGTCTCCCAAAGAAAGCATTGAGTTAGGTAGGAAAGCGTTACCTGTCCGTGCGATATATTATTATAAGTGTATGAATCGCATAAAGCCTAAAAATTTTAGTCCTGGGATCATTTTATGTAGGACCTTAAATTACCGTCCTGTCTTAATTGCCAAGAATCGACGACGTCATTCTCGATTGGCCTGAATGTTAAACAACACTCTTCGTAGACCCTACTGTCTCCTTATCAACATCTGCATCGCATCATTATATGCTTAGTGGGGTCCAAAATTTTGGGATCTAATTGTCAAGATTTTACTTGAAAAACAAGATCTGTAATGATACATAATAAGAAGCATTGTTCTGATTCTGATGAGCCTCCTGAGTCTGACTTCAAAGCTACAAGCATCAAGGGCACTGCCATTACTCGAGGAAGCAGTAATTTTCGCTGTCTCTGACTTGTCAACGGAAAACAAAGTAAACGAGAGGGTAAGTAATAATGATGAAAACGAGAACAAGATTACACATTTAGTTACTTATTAAACTAAAGTTCGTTGGTTATGAAAAATCTTCTTCTATATATAAAAATAAGATTGTGTATTATCGAACTTTTTTAAATTTAGCATCTTACGAAAACTTTAATTATAATTATAAAGTTGATTTAACATAAATAAGCAATCCTAGGAGATATAAATGACTTGAACTAACAAAGTGGAGGAGCTTACCTGATAGAATGTGGAATGCCAGAAAACCAAGATGGAGGAATTTTATTTTTAGTTTTCTACCACTAGTTAGTTGACGACTCAGGCCAGTTGTAATATAGTAAACCTGGGTCAGGGCAATTCCGGCACATGAAGCAGGTTTTGTAGCAGAACCTGATCCTTCTCGAAAGGCGTTCCCATTTCAATTGAAATGACAGGAGATGATGAGGAGTGTTAAATATTAGGGTGTAGGAAGAAAGCAAAGCATATCATGATAATGCAATATGTTATTTATAATATATACGTGTATATATGGTTCTGTTCAGTTCTGGTCACTGGGCCATTTAAAGGGGTCTGGTGAGATTTCTGACGCCTGTCATGTGAGTGGGGTCTTTAGGGTTTTTCAAAAGAACGGTGAATGTTAAGGGAAAGGTTTGGTGACTTATGCTCTTAACACTAACATATAAAATCGCACGCAGTTGCATTGCATTATAGATGTATATAATAATTCATGCACCATCAAAAGCGCTTACGGCCCTCCCTGGAAATAGTTGGGAGGGTCTGATTCTCACGGAACCCTTTTGGGTGGTGGAGCCAATTCCAAATCTACATCATGGAATGTAAAAAGAATCTCATATGATTTTGCTAATTCCGATTTCTATTTCAGGCAACAAAGACACCCTTTCGTGTGGTTTTAACTCAATTTTAATGATCTACAGTCCAATTATTCTTCGTGTACTTATTTGGAGAATCTAGTTGATTTTGAAGGTGTGATCACAATTTATTTTTTTTTTGCATAAAGAGAAAAGGAAATAACGAAACTAAATGAGTCGGAAAAAACAAATCTCCAACATTAACATGCATTCTTATCTTCTTCTTTTTTCAATTTTTTTTATAGAACGAGGGTTAACATATTCGGTATACATAGTTTCCCAATTTGTAAAAGTCTGAGAAGAAATCAACTTTATAACTCATTTATATTAGTATGCAAACTTTTCATTTTAAGTTAATTTTTAGAGTAAGTTAAGCCTTTTCAACATGGTATCAGAGTCCATTTGGTTAGATGGTTTAAGATAGTACCTAATTCTATCTCTTTGTCTAATATATCCAACATATATTCAGCCCTGCTTAGAGTTGAGAGAGTGTGTCAAAAATTTCATGTCTGTTATGTGTGGAAACCTTAGTTTTGGAGGTGAATTAGCCATTAAAGAGGCTCACCCTCGATAAACATGTTATATATATAATATTTATGTATAACATTTGGCACTGGTGTGCTAGTCTGTTCCCGATATCACCTTTATGATATATTATAACTTGCTATTTTCTTCTCCCCACTAAGGCTTCTTTCTTTCACTGCAAATTCTGATAGAACTCTTAGTTGCGCTCTCTTCTTTTTTATCTTCCCCATCCCTCTGGCTAACTCTATCAGAGTTTCTTCTGTTTTCTCTTTCAGTTTCAGTTTCAGCTTCAGCTCCTAATAATTTCCTTTTCTCTTACAACAGATAAAAGCAGTAAAGCACTCTCTTTCCCTTACTTTCTGTTTGGCTCCTTCTTAAAAGAAGGAGAGAGTTATAATAAGCTATGGAGATTAACCATCCAAAGTCTGCACCAGAAGATCAGGTAGAGATGATGATGATGGATAAGTTCCCGGAGTGCTATGCCTCAGGTGGTGGCTATGGTGATGTTGTTGATCATTTAGCCTCATCTCAGATTCCTGGTGCAAGTAATAGCTCCATCACTGTTGGTGCTAATGGTGTGCGACATTTTCATAATAACCGCGGTGTCGGCAGCTCACCTCCATATGTGGACCTTCCTTCTAATATATCATTTGCCAATAATGGCAGCCAAAGTCAACAACAACCACCATCAGCTTTCATGTCTAGTCCAAACAGTGAAAGATGGAGAACCCCTGAAGAGTTATCAGGTGCAGAGGCTTATTCTTCACCGTCACAAAAGAAGAATTCAATGGCCGCAATGAGGGAGATGATATTTCGAGTCGCCGCTTTGCAGCCAATACACATAGACCCTGAATCGGTTAAGCCACCCAAGAGAAGAAATGTGAAGATTTCCAAGGACCCTCAAAGCGTCGCTGCTCGTCATAGACGAGAGAGGATTAGCGAGAGAATAAGGATTCTTCAAAGACTGGTTCCTGGTGGGACAAAGATGGATACAGCGTCGATGTTAGATGAAGCCATCCACTATGTCAAGTTCTTGAAGACACAAGTGCAGTCTCTCTCGAGAGCTCAAGCTAACAACAGACCTACAGGGATTGGATTCCCTGTGGCAATGTCTAGTGGCAGTAATTACCTTCCTTTGGGGAAAACGTACCAGCCACCTTCTCAGAACATTCACTTTCGCCAATATGGAGATGCTTAGCTTGTTCAGAGATAGGGCAACGAGGCTCTTTTAATTTGGTGAACAGAATCAATGTTAACTTGTGAGGCTGTAAAGACTAAAGAATCAGCCTTATGCATAGATATTATTAGTTTCCTTCTATCTTTAGACCCTATAAACCATGTTTTGTTGCCATTAATAATACTTCTATAACTTTCAACTGCTTCTCAAAGAAACCCCAACCCAAAACGCCACTTTGCAAGAGGACGCAATTATTGCCTGCTTCAGAGATCTTTGTCTATGTTCAATCAGACATAGATACGGAAGCCTACAGTTCTGAGTCAATTAGCGACACCTGGGGCAACCATTGTTCAGAGGAACAGATCTCCGAAAGGGAGACAATGAAAAAGCCAACTGGGTTGAATTTTCAGAATCGTCCACTTACATGAACGTGTGAAAACCTAATCGGAGACGACGAAGAAGTGATCGGTTTCACGTGTGAATCCCACTTATCTCCTGGAAACAGTGAAAAGGGCCGATGCATGAGAAATGCACGTGAAGCTCTGACAGAGCTGTGGGGTTTCATTTTAACGGGAAAGCTGATGTGGCAAAACCATGATGAAACTCAATCCACTTTTTTAATTCATTTACACCTTTTCTGTCCTACGTGTCAGTCCACGTCGTTATATATGTTACTTTCTTTTCTTTTGATTAGTGTGACTAAGGCCATTAAGCATTTCAAGAAGACAATTTGCCTTCACCTAACCTAAACTTTAGTAATAGCATAATACTATGTCAACGTTAATATAATATTAAATGCTATTCCTCAAACTTTAACATTTTAATTAACTTAACTGAGGATTAATATAAATAAAAACTTAATTAGGTATTTTGGAATGTTAATTAATTTAATTAAAGATTAATATAAATTTGTGTAAATAGTTTTTTTAATTTGGGAGTTATAACTGTTACATTGTCTCATATAGTGAGATCCACTTTGTGTAGTTGTGCGGTTGTGCCTAATATGATTAAGAATAAATAAATAAATATTATCACGTTTTTGCTCATAATTTCGTCACATTCTCTATTCATTTAGATTATGTTATGAAAAGTTTGAAAAAATTAAGGTTCAAGCTGAATAATTTAAATTATTAGAGTTAAAATTATATTCTAAAATAAATATTAAGGTTCAAATTATACTTTTGTCCAAAAAAAATTATTAAAATTGAAAATAATACAAACTTTGAACAATATTTCCGTGATGCACCAACCCGTGCTCTCTTGTCTTAATCATTCATCAAACCCCCCCAGCTTCGTTAGGTCCTTTCGAAAACATAAGGAAGAGTTTAGTACTTCGAAGATTGTTATATGTAATTCATGTCGAAAATCTCACATCAAACAAGTGTGATGTATTCAGTCATTTATAATAGTGTACAAGCCTCTCTTTTCTAACTAACTTTTAGACGTAAATTAGGTCTTTCAATATAATATCAGGGCTCATTTATCTCGATAATTTATTGTAGTGACTGGTTCTGTTCCTTTACCTAATACACCCAGCAAATGTCTAAAGAAAGTGTGTCAAAAATCTCATATTGGATAAGTATGAGTGCACTCAACTATTTATAATAGTGTGTAAACCTCCATTCTCAAATTAACTTTTAAGAGTAAGTTAGGTCTTTCATCAATTCATACGTATTTTTGCATAGTACTTCAAAGATTATTATATGTAATTAATGTCAAAAATCTTACATCGAACAAGTGTGAATGTATTTAGTCATTTATAATAATGTGCAAATCTCTCGTCTTAAGCTAGTTTTTGAAGATAAGTTAGGTCTTTCAATATAGTATCAGAGTCCGTTTGTCTTAATGATTTGGGATAATGCTTGGTTTCGTCCCTTTGTCCAATATGTCAAATAAATGTCCAATCCTGCTTTTTTTTTTTTTGATTACAATGGAAAGAGAACAAAAAGATCACAAAAGACGGGGATATAAAGCCCCTCGCCCATCTTGGCACAGAAGCTCCAGAATGGCCCCCGGTGGCTCTCGAAGAATGAGCAGGCCCGGATCTAAGAAACTGGCACAGGCCGCTA
>JANITW010000002.1:4047365-4058085 GCA_027564335.1 Erythroxylum williamsii | reverse complement strand
TAATAAGAATATAATAATATTGTCTTGTACAAATACAAACATAGTTTTATTTATTAGAAACGAATGAAAAATGAGTTAATTTAGTAATAGACTATGGGAGGTTTAAGACCGAAAAAAAACCGTCATTTTATAATTAAAATTTAAGGTGGCAGGTTGTATTGTAACGTAAGGTTAAGAAAAAGCTGATGACGACCCACGTGGCGAACCCTGGTTTTTAGTTTAGGAGAGAATATGGAAGATAAGATCAGAGTTAGAGACCCGGGTCCGAGATCCGATACTTGAAAGTCACGTTTGTGACGTGTGACATCACCGGGACCTCAGGCATCGGACTATTTACAGTACACGGAACAGATCTTTTGTTCCGTTTATGTTGATCATGCGATGTTTCGTTAGATCTTAGCTATTCAATAAATAAAAGATCGAAAAACTAAATGGATAAAAATTAATAAAAATGGTACAGAGGTACTGTTCCCCATGGACATGTACATTCCATGAGATCCCACCGCACTCATGCTTGACTTCGGACCGACACGCACTACCATGACACCTTTAACCATCTTTTGGAAACTCAGTTGTATACCCGTCCAACTCTCTTCCTGACCCCGTGCGTGACAATCCCCCAATAACAACACTGATGGGACGAGTTACTTTCACCAAATTAATTGCGAGCGTGCAATTCACGCAGCCACCAGAAATCGGCTATTAAATGAAACGGCACGCCGTATGTACGTAATATATAAATCTCCGCCGACAATCCACGTAGTTGGCCCAGAAACGTCTGCCGCTAAATCTGTCGAACGCAAAATTTTACCTGTTGTCTCTCTGGATCCATTAAATGCTTCTGAGATTCCAGTTCATGCGAGCAAAACGATGGCGTTTAACGTCTTCCATCCCTCTCTCCCCGACCCACCTACTACTACTGCTACGAGAAAGCTGTTTCCATATTTAAAATTTGCAAGCAAACGGACAAAACAGATCTTCACAGATAAGACGGCCATTTTGACGCCTCCTACCTCCCCTCTCTCTGTCTCTATATATATATAAATCTGCCAGTTCATTTTCTGTTCGAAACAGCCTCAGTTTGTGCGGGTCATTTTCACAGACACTCGTATCTGCACGTTTCCCCTAACCTCTCCAGATCTTGCAGAAATGAGCTTCTGATTTGAGTGTTGTTGAATCGGATTAATTGCTCGATTTTGATTTCATTCTTTCGACGAAATGGACGGAGGTGATGGTACGGTGAGGCTAGGTGCTCTGAACTTGAAGCCGGATCGTAGCGGCTTGGATTCGGGCCCTGATGTGTCGGTTTCGTCGCCGGTCACTAGGCAGAAGGCCGCTGCTGCCAAGCAGTTTATAGAGAATCACTACAAGAACCACTTGCAAGGTCTTCAGGATCGGTTAGAGAGGTATAAACAACTCTGATTCATTAGTATTAGTGATTTAATCCAAGTCATACGAGGTCAACTTGAAAAGAAAGAGATCCTGCAATGACTTTTATTGTTCTCTTATTGCTGCTTCTTGTTTTAGGTGATTATGAAAGTTATTGTTAGTTTCCGCATTTAAGCAGTTCATTGCGGTCTTTATATAATAAGCAAGATGACTCTGTTTGTTCTGTATGCTCTGTTTCAGACGTCGAACACTTCAGAGGAAAGCACAAGAGGCTCGGATATCCGATGAGGAACAAGAGGAAATGTTGAGGAATTTGGAGCGCAAAGAAACGGAGTTTATGAGGTTGCAAAGGCGTAAAGTTGGTATCGATGACTTTGAACAATTAACTGTGATTGGTAAAGGTGCATTTGGGGAGGTAAATATGGAAACATCATGATTCATGCTAATCGACTCCATTGTTGTTATAATGTTTCTTTTTTGGGGAATAGACTGTGAAAGTGGTTATTGGAAACTTGAAGCTTTATGAGCTTTATTATTAAGTTACTTGGGTCATTTATTTGATTCCTCGGGACATATACGTTTTCCAACGTATAGTTCCATTAGCGCATCTTCAGTTCTAGATTGTGGAGATTTAATTAGGATCATTTTGTTTGTTAGGAATCACATTGTGACTGCAAATAAAGTGAAGTTTATATATTGGACTCATCAAATGCAGGTAAGGCTATGCCGAGCGAAGTCCACCGGAGAAATTTTTGCCATGAAGAAACTGAAGAAGTCTGAGATGCTTAGCCGCGGACAGGTGAGGCCAGAATAATAAAGTTCGTTAATGTTCACAATTATTTACTTGTTATTCCCTCTGAGTGAAGTCTTGAAACAGTCTTTTAGTTTCTTTCATTCAACTGGGACCGGGAATAGTTGTTTTCCACTCTTCTCGAAAGTCATCGAACCTTTTATCATTGTAGTATTATATACCAACCATGGGAATACGTCAAGTTCAAAGCATTTTCATATGCTTTGTTAAAATTTTTAGATGCCCCTTGACGATGCTGCTGTAGTGGTCTTAGTACCAACCTAGTCATTATGAAACAAGAATTGGTCTAGTGTTGTGGTTTTGTAGTGTTGTGTTACTCGAAATCTCTTGTGGATTCAAATAAAGCAAACTTAACCTAGTTGTACAGAAAAATTGTATACATTCTTAGCATATCATGATGGTTATTTCGTTTAATCTTTTTCGTTTTTTAACAGGTTGAGCATGTTCGATCCGAGAGGAACTTACTTGCGGAAGTTGATAGTCGGTGCATTGTAAAACTTCACTATTCTTTTCAAGATTCTGATTTCTTGTACCTTATAATGGAGTATCTACCTGGGGGAGACATAATGACATTACTCATGAGGGAAGATATTCTGTCTGAAGATGTTGCTCGTTTTTACATAGCAGAAAGCATCCTAGCTATAGATTCAATTCACCAGCACAACTATATTCACAGGTAGGACAACCGTGTCTCATACAGTTTACAATGCGTTTTCTGTGTTTCTCCCTTTCAGCGTGGAGTAAGTTTTATTATTAAAGAAGTTAGGTGTTGTAGCATGTAAAAAGTGACTGCATTAATGTACGTTTTGTAGTGTAAAGTTTCTTCATAAATTTAATATCTTCACCTAAAAATCCAGTGATTCTTGTTTGAAAGAAGCTGATTTTCAATTCATTTTGCTTACTTCAAAAATACAGGGACATTAAACCGGATAACCTGATACTGGACAAAAATGGCCATCTAAAGCTTTCAGATTTTGGCTTGTGCAAGCCCCTGGATGAGAAGTATTCGACAATTTTGCTGGAAAACGAAGACGTTGCAACTCAAGAAGCTTCAAATGAAGCTGGGGGACAAGCGGGCAGTGACAAAGCCCCGTGGTCTATGCCAAAAGAACAATTGCTACAATGGAAACGGAATCGCCGTGCATTAGTAATTTTTTTACCGCACTGAACCTTAACATCTTACTCAGAGTCCTTAAAGTACTGTTATTTTTATTGTAGACAGCAATTTAATTTTGGAATTCTCATTTGTCGTCATCAGGCCTATTCAACTGTTGGGACTCTTGATTATATGGCGCCAGAAGTCCTGCTGAAGAAAGGATATGGAATGGAGTGCGATTGGTGGTCACTGGGCGCAATCATGTATGAGATGCTCATAGGTTATCCTCCTTTCTGTTCAGATGACCCAAGGATGACATGCCGGAAGGTGATGCCTGAATTATGTTCTCAATTCAACTATTCGTTTGGCATTCTTAACATTTTCTGAAGAACTGGTTCCTTTATCTATTAGATAATAAATTGGAAGACATGCCTGAAATTCCCAGAGGAACCCAAATTATCATACGAGGCCAAAGATCTAATTTCCCGCTTGCTATGTGATGTAGAATCAAGGTTGGGGACAAGAGGTGTGCAAGAATTGAAGGTATGTGTTTCTTTCAAGCATTAAAGAATGCTCTGTTTGCAGAAGGGTCTTCAGAGAATTTTCATTTGTTTCCGTTTGAGACAAATCTTCCACATTGATTTGGTTCATCGCTAAATGTGGATCCATTTTGCTTGATCTTTCGTTTATGGAACCATGAAACATCTATGTTCTTTTTTCCATTGCCCTTTATACTGCTCTGTTCCGTGTTCCGTATTAAGCAAGTAATATTTCAGGCACATCCATGGCTCAGAACCATTCAATGGGATAAGCTGTATGAAATGGAAGCTGCATACGTGCCTATAGTCAACGGAGACATGGATACTCAAAATTTTGAGAAATTTCCTGAAGTGAGTGCAATTATTATGAATGTAGTGTGAGTCCTCAAGCTGTCGTATACGGTGAAATTGTTAAGATATTCTTATAACCTTTGAAACTAATTGCTTAGTTCCTGTAACACCTCGATTTTAAATCATTAGAGCATCATTCTCTTGTTTTTACCCATCCCTTTACCTGTTTCCAAGACCAAAGCATGAAGAGAACGGCATTTCTTTCCTCCGTTCGTTTAAGTATAATTAATATTTATGTTACTCGTTGGAACAGTCAATGAACTTCTCACCTATAAAAGAAAATGTGGAAGGGCTTTTAATTCCTCTTAAATTAGATAGTTGCCTCCCTACATTTTGATTCAAGTTTGTAGAATTCTTATAGTTATTTGTGAATTGTGATAGTACAATATTACATACAATATTACATTTTCACTTTTTCGTCTTCTATTTAAAAGGTCTTGCCACGTCTGATAAGCCTTTTCTTTCTGACAGTTGGAAGGTCAATCGTCTACAATACCGTCTGTTGGACCTTGGAGGAAGGTATGAAACTATGAACCGTCGTGGACCTTCAAAATGACAACTCTCGAATTTCATATGCAGGCTGTTTTAACATTTTCTGCTCGTTTTTGGGACAGATGTTGACATCAAAAGATACCAACTTCATCGGATTCACCTTTAGAAAATCCGATGTCCTTAAATCCGTGGAAAGTTCAGGTATTCTAGTTTGAATTTCTTACTGTTAATTCGTTAAGCTAGCTCCTTCCCTAGCTTTCATCTTATTCTCTAATGTCTTGAACAGTCCTATATCCTATAACTAAGTATACCCCAAAAAAAAAAAAAAAAGAATGAATCCTATTATTACGTAGCTACCATATAATATTTTATGGTAAATCAGAACTTCACCGATAATGTAAGTCGGTCCTACATTTCCTCTGTATTGCTATAATTTGGGCACTTGAAGAGCTTTCCTTACTTTATATTCAGGTACATATGTAAAATCAAAGGCACCTTCAAAGGCTCCGTCTTTGGTATCCTTGTTAGGTATATTCTGTTTTCCTCTTTATTTAAGCTTTATTTGGTAGTGACAAATAACTGACATTGGTGATACGGTACAACTTTTCCTCTTCTTCAGGACAAAAGAGAGACAAGATAGTCCTCTTGAGTTCTTTATATTAAATTGGCTACACTTTGAATTTGGAATTATTTCGTGATTGCTGAGACGTTTTGTCCAATAATTCCAATTAAATTCAGATTTTAGAATTACACAAATAGGACTTAGATCTGCATATACTTAACGACGACTTGCATGTCATAAAAGTTAACAATGTCAAGTTAGTATTCATCAGCACTGCTCATTGGTAAACTTCTTGTAATACGCTTTATTTCTGGCAATTCAGGTCAAATTGACTTGCAAGAAACTGTAATACCAGAAGGCGAACAAAAGCCGGAAGATTGACGCTTGAGCTGTAACCAACCATTTCCACTTTGTTTGTTAACGAGTATAAAAATTGCAAGTAGATACGACACTGGTAAGAATTGATGCATGAAGATAGTATAAGGACATCATCAGCCTCAGAGTTGATGTGATTTTTGAGCACGATACGTTGTTTTTTACATTGCACCAAAAAGGAAATTGGCTCTCTGAAACCAGTAAATAGTTGAATACAAGCTCATTTTCCTTTTCCTTGTCACCTTTCTCTAAAGGAAACTACTTTTGCTCTGCATTTCCCTTTCACCAGGCACAGAAACCATCCTCACCATAATTTTGAATTTTGCAAGTTCGAATGGTCCGCCCCAAATTGAAAGAAAAGACATACATGCGTCTTTTCTGTTTTCCTTGTAAATTAATCACTGCCATGAGGTTTTGCGTAGTTTTCTTGTCATTCAGCCCCACACGATCGAATTCTATCCAGATACTGGAGAGTGAAGATATTCGTGAGACGTGTTCAGCTCATTCACCAATGAAATAGCTCCAATTGTACCAATACAGGTTGCCATGTTCCTATATTATCCGCTCTCCTACTTAGTGCAGTTTACTTTTGTCCTTTCCCAAGAAGAAAGATGGTTAAGGTACTTGGCTGATAGCGAAAGAAAACAGTTGATTAGGCCTGTAGGGAAAACGAAATCTTTTTAAAAATCTAAACTACCCCCATCGCTGTGGACACTTTATTAATAAATCTAATCAAGTCTTGATTTCTCACTAAATTATATAATTTAATTAACTAATTAATCAATAGATTAAAAATCTCCTAATAATTAATTGTATTTTATTGACTAAAAGTATTATTTAAACTTCAATATTTAAAAAATCTAAATATATATTTATAACTATTGTTACACCATTTTACACTATGATGTTATTAAAATAGTATTCATTGTAACGTATCGGCATAATAATAATACTTATTGCACTTTATAAGAAAAATAATGATAAGGGTTTATTTTAATTTATTGTAACATGTTAAGTTTAAAATAATATTTTTAATAATTATTTATATTTAATTATTAATAAATTATTTATATAAAAATTGACAATGTGATGTAACTTGAGATAAATTTACGACACATCGTTATCATCAATATTAAAAAGTCTAATAATATGCGGTCTTATTTTTATTTATCAAAAACAGCCAAACACTTAATTCATTTAAGATTTAAATTGCTTATTAGTACTATTTTGATATGTTATAAATAAAAATATGGACCAAATTAAAATTTTTTTAAAATATTAAATAACACTTCTTACCTTTTGTCTATTTCATTTTATTTGGTAGATAACAAATACATGAACCACACGAGATTAGGTGGGTCATGTGACGCACCAATTTCATCTTATAAGAAAAGGCCAAACAAAAGAAAATTACATGATTGTAATCCCTTAAAAGATCGGGGAAGTTGAGAGGCACTGTTGTGTTGCGTATCTATAACCTTAACGCTCAAGCGAAGGCGAGAGATATTTTGGGAGGAGGAAAATATCTGGACCCGCTAATCATCAAGATGACGTGGCATATCATGGTCCCACTCCACGTGTAAAAGCGGTGACAACTGTAAACCCTTTTCGGCTCCCCAAATCTCCTGGTGCGCCTTCCTCTCCAGATTATAAAAACCGCAAACGCCTTTATATTTCGTTATACGCATGAATTGTATGTATGTAATAGGAATACTGCGATGGATGGTTTCAGGAGAAGTAAAACTGGGGCTATGTGTTCGCTTACGTCTGAGATAGCGAGTCAGGACTCAGGCGAGTTAGCTAGTTCTCGGGTGAGTTTGAGTGCTTCGACTCTTCGAGTTTTAGGAGTATATGTTTTGATTTTGATTCTTTCTTCCTCGCTGTGGTTGTTTTCCCCTTAATTTATAATTTCTTTGGTTTGAGTTGATGTTCACTTTCCACTTTTTATTTATTTTTTAATATTTTTGGTTTTGTGGTTCTCTTTTCGTGCTTTTTGGTTCGTTGAGATAGCGTGAGTTTCCAGTTTCCTGCCTTGATGTCAGCAAAGAAAATCACAGATGGAAGAAAATTCAAAAAGAGAGAAGAAAAAGAAGAAGATCTGTGTTGTCTTCTCATTAAGTGTCAAAGGATTTGAATGTGAACATATTTATGGCGCGCTTCTCTTAGACTTCTGCATTAGGGAAAAATGAACCCAATTCATGGAATAATCTTGCTTGTTTGAGTGGTTTGGTATCCGGACCAGGTATATGTATTATGCATTTAGAGACTTTGGGTTTGTTTCTTGACTGGCATTCGATTTACCTGGATGTAGCTGGGGATGTTTGAACACTTTTGGCCATTTCATGATCAAGATTTGTTAATTGTTTAAAAGGAGGAATCTGATCGTGCTATGAAATGTATTCTGCAGGATTCACCGGTTACAGAATCTATGTCCACAGAGTGGACAGACGAGAAACATAGTCTTTACATTGAATCCATGGAAACATCTTTTGTCAACCAACTTTATCATTCTGTGGATCTTGTGGGTGGGCGCTTGCAGAATGAGGCATCGAAACCTAAATCGTCCCGTCAAGTACATTTTGGCAATCGTGATCGTTCTGGTCAGGTTGGATGCTGATTCCTTCTACTGGGTGCTCCTTGTGTGCCCTTTTCTGCCAATATATGTCTTTAGTTTTGATGTGCCGTCCTCTACTTTTTCCCCTCGTTTTAAAACGTGTTCCAGTTTAAGGTTCTTCGACATGGCTGCTGGCAGAAAATCTATTTTCAGAAGACCAAATCTCAACAAAATGTGGCTGAGGCATCATACGGCCTTCTGGCGAGTCCGTGGATCCAACACTTTATGTCTGTCAGTCAACCCCAAGCTGTAGGGTCTCCTGTTCTCCAAGACATCTCTGCATCTAAAAGTCCAGATTTCCGTTTAAGTGGGAAGAAGGCAATGTCTTGTGGATCAGCAGAATATTTAAGACCTTCTCATCAATCTCACTCATTTTCCTGTCAGCATGAGCTGGTTAATGGCAATACAGGTACTCTCAGCTGAAATTTTGGTGTAGGGTTTCGTGAAAATGCTGATATCAGCCTTTCTCTCTGTTTGTGCTCCTTTTCCATATCTATAATTGTTTTATTGAGTTCTTTCATTTGATTCCACCATCTTTGGTTGGTTATATGTTCACTTTAACATAAACTATATTTCACTTCCCTATTCAATGACACTACGTGATATATTGTAACTGAAATTGCCTGAATCTCATCAATACAATTCAAAACACAAATCAAGAATTTCAATCAAATGCATATCTAATCGATAACCTGACATAATCAACCTTTCTCATTTATTTAGATTTCATTTTAAATATGCTTGAATTATGCTTGAAAAATTGAGTTGATGCGATTGTCTAAACATTCATAACTAATGCTTCTGTTGTTAATATTTCAAATAAGTAAAAGGTAATATATGACGCTTCAAGTTAATAGTCTGCCGGTAAGACGGATTTGTAATGCTTGTTGTTCTTGTAGAAATGTCCGATCAAAACTTCGATGATGAAGATGTTAAAACTGAAACGACAAGCAATTCATCTTGCTCAAAAAGAATGAAACTCTAAAAGCATTGATGCCTCAGGTAGTGGTTCAAGTAGTCAACAAATTTAGTTATGTCAACTTACTTGCCGCAGTCGATTTCTTACTGTCTGTCTATCAAGTGATATTGCAGGTTGTCCCAAATGTGAAAGCTAATTGATGCAACAGAGAAGTGTTCTTATACACCAGAGATAGATGGAGTTTCACCATTGAATGGAACTTGATAAACTTGGCTTCATCGTGTCTCCATTTCTAACCCCACGAAGCAACTGAACTAGAATATCGACTTGGTTGAGATTCGTCACTCTAAAAAATTTTCCTTTGGTTATCTATAACTATTTTCATTTGTTCTTTTGTTCATATGGTACTAGTTACTTGCAGTAATATGATAACCTTTGGTATCAGAATGATGATATATTGAATATGAATTGAGGTAAGCTATGTGCATATATATGATATGATAAATGGGAGTTGTAGATTGAGCTGCGATAAACGTATTAAACCTTTCTTTTTACTATAATGAGAGATCAGTGAGTTAACATTTGGCAAATAAACACTCAAATGAGCTAAAACAAAAAGCAGGCAACTCAGCATTTCTGATCTGCTCCTCGTAACCTTTTTTCTTTTGCCTGCCCCTTCCATTGATTTGTCATTTTCCTTTCTTTTCCTTCCAAACAACAAAAACGTGCTGGAAAATGTTCAAATAAAGGGTTCTTGCCCCAGTGACATTAATATGGCAGAAGCCATAATGCTTCTCTGGATTTTGGTCAAACGAAATGAAAGGTAGTACTGAGTTAGGAATGGTAGCTTGGAAACTGTGCTGATTTATACTTCAGCAATTACCCTTTTACATGCAAGTTCTATTAGGCAAAAAGCTTATTCTTCCATTCCATCAGCTTCTCGTGTCGACTGACGTTAAAACTGAACTGAACTCAACAAAGTTTTGTGAACAAGAAGCATCGAACAGCTGGGAGGCCCAAGAATTAAGGACTCGTGTAGTTAGCCTGAAGGGTTCCACGAGGCCTGGGCCTCAGAATCCTGTTGAAGCAGTGCAGTTATAGTTCTTCTAGTGAGTGCAGGGTGACTGGTGAGTGAGGTTTCAAAATTATTTATGCAAATTCTTTTGAGTCGAGCAATCAAAAACAAACAAAACCACAAAATCCAAAGGTGAAACTCCTTTTTGGCATTCATCGATATTCTTCCATCTTTATGTCTCTTTCGATCAAAAAGATTACCAGGAGGATGAGGAAGCCGGCCTAATGGATGCCAGCATATCTAGCCCATCTTTGCAATACCCTGAAAAGACATGTCAGTATACATTCACGAACCACACTTTAACGTAGTGTTTAGTTAGCGTCTGCAGATGCGAGGACAGAGGACAAGGACAGATAAGTTGTCTGTCCTGAGTGCTGTTTGGTGACCAAATGTTTAATCAAGGTTGCAGGAACAAACACGAGAGGACTGCAATATTGTGAGTATAATCAGAACAATTATCTCAATTTTATTATAATTATACTTGAAACTTACAATCG
>JANITW010000002.1:3967260-3986302 GCA_027564335.1 Erythroxylum williamsii | reverse complement strand
AATCTGTGGAAGTGAATCCTATTACCATAATGTGTCTTCATTCCGCGAACGCAATTCCGGAGCTTATCCATTGTTATGCAATCAAAACTGGACTTGTCAATGATGATTCTGTAGTTACTTCATTGATTTGTGCATACGCTCAATGTGGTAATACGAAGCCTGCAGAACAACTTTACTGGTCCATGCCACAAGAAAATTTGGTTTCTCTGACTGCGATCCTTTCAAGCTATGCTGAGACCGGGAAAATGAATATGGTGGCAGAGTGTTTCGCTCGAATTCAGCAGATGGATATGAAACTGGATTCTGTTGCCATGGTTAGCATCTTTCATGGGATCAGAGATCCTATGTACTTGGACTTTGGACATTGTTTCCATGGTTATGCGTTAAGGAGTGGGTTGGACATCTATACTCTGGTCACAAATGGGCTAATAAGCATGTATGCCAGTTTTAAAGACTTGGAAGCTGTATTCACTCTGTTTTATCTGATGCCTGAGAAGCCATTGATCAGCTGGAACTCAGTGATATCTGGTTGTGTACAAGCTGGAAGGGCGAGTGATGCTCTGCAGGTATTTTGTCAGATGAAAATGTCTGGACGCAATCCAGATAACATCACTGTTGCTAGTTTACTGTGCAGTTGTTCCCAACTAGGGAACTTGCAGTTTGGAGAGAAACTTCACAGTTATATTCTAAGAAGCAATATGGGAGTCGAAGATTTTGTTGGAACTGCTCTTGTAGACATGTATGCTAACTGTGGAAGTATAGTGCACGCAGAAAGAGTGTTCAAGAGCATCCAGAAACCATGTCTAGCTACTTGGAATACAATGCTTTCAGGCTATAGTTGGTATGGCTTTGAACACAAAGCTCTGAGTTGTTACTCTGCCATGCGAGATCAAGGTCTGCAGCCTGATGATATCACTTTCTTGGGAATTCTAGCTGCTTGTACCCATGCCGGTCTTGTTGATGAAGGCAGAAGGTATTTCCAGATCATGACACAAGAATTTGGTATTTCACCCAGCCTGCAACACTCTGCATGCGTGGTTGGTCTCCTAGGCCGTGCGAGTTTGTTCGAGGAAGCCATAACTTTTATCAGAAACATGGAGACCGAACCAGATTCTGCTGTGTGGGGTGCTTTGCTTAGTGCCTGTTGCATCCACCAAGAGGTCAAACTTGGGGAGTGCTTGGCCAAGAAACTGTATTTGTTGGATCACAAAAATGGTGGCATTTATGTATTAATGTCAAATCTTTATGCAGTCACAAAGAGATGGGACGATGTTGTGAGAGTTAGGGAGATGATGAGGGACACTGGAGGTGATGGGTGTTCAGGAGTTAGCCAAATACAAGTGACTTCATCTACATTAGATGAAAGGAATCCAAAATTATAATAAAAGTTCGTTCAATGGAAACAAATATCCATCTTACGGGTAAGCATAGCAGATTGTGGCAAGTTAAGTCATTTCAAGTTTTGAACTCGCGGTAGAAATTACTTGTTGGGCTATAAATTGGCCTGTGCTTGCCCGATCTCGCTTACGACTGCGGCCCGGCCCAATCTATCTGTGATCCGATTAAGCCGATTAATTTTAACTTATAGCCCATTCATAGCCCGGTCATCTCGGGCTAAAAATTGGGTCGAATTGGATTGACCAAAATTAACATGTTTATAATATAAATTTAATATTTATTTAAATTTTTAATTTTTTTAAAAAATTTAAATTAAAATTAAAATTCAGTTAAATCAAATCAGGACCAAAACAGTAAGCTTAGATCATTAATAACCGTTATTAGCCGGTAATCTGCCTTTCACTCACCGCACTTTCTTTGTTTCACTCCAAACCCTCGACAAGAAAGTAACCAAAACTCCAAATTTCAAATTTCGAACTTTGGCGCTTATCGATCTGGTTTTTCTCGCTTCCCGAATCTTACTTTCTCCGGAATCCCACGAAGCAGAGACTAGAATAAGAGAAGGGGAAAATGGGAGGCGCTCACAGTCGTGAAGATCTGGAGTTATCGGACTCTGACTCAGAGCACGAACATGGAGCTGAAGAAGAAGAAGAAGAAGAAGACAGCTACCAGGAGGCAAGCGACGAAACTCCAGAGAGAGGGTCAGCCTCCGAACGAAGATCCAAAACCCCTTCTTCATTGGACGAAGTCGAAGCTAGGCTCAAAGCTCTCAAATTGAAATACCGATCCACTGCAACGGTACAGCAAACCCCTAACCTGAGAAATGCAGTTAAGCTCTATCTTCACATTGGAGGGAACACCCCGAAAGCCAAATGGGTCACGTCTGAGAAGCTCGCTTCTTACTCCTTTGTGAAGACGTCGAAGATCGGCGGTCAAAATCAAGAGGACGATGAAGATGAAGAGTCGGAGTCGGAATCTGAGGGAGAATCTTGGTGGGTCTTGAAGGTTAGCAATAAAGTTAGGGCTAAAGTTTCTGTTGAGTTGCAATTGATAACGTTTAAGGAGCAGCGTCGTGTTGATTTTGTTGCACAAGGTGTTTGGGCTATAAAGTTCTTTAACGATGAGGAGTATAGAACTTTTGTGAGTAAGTATAACGATTGTTTGTTTGAGAATACTCATGGGTTTGAGTTCAATGAAGCAAACAAGGTTAAGATTTATGGAAAAGATTTTATTGGGTGGGCTAATCCCGAAGAAGCCGATGATTCTATGTGGGAGGATGCAGATGATACTTTGTTGAAAAGCCCTCAGTCAGCTACTCCAGTGAGGGCAAATCAAGATTTGAGAGAGGAGTTTGAAGAGGCGGCCAATGGAGGGATTCAAAGCTTGGCCTTGGGTGCATTGGATAACAGTTTCTTGGTGGGTGATTCTGGGATTCAGGTTGTCAAGAATTTCAGCCATGGAATTCATGGGAAAGGTGTTTATGTTAACTACGGAAGTGGGGATCATCGCAATCGTTCCAGTTTGGTGCATTCCACTCCGAAAAAGGCGCTTCTTATGCGAGCTGAGACTAATATGTTGCTTATGAGTCCGTTGAATGAAGGGAAACCACATACTACTGGATTACATCAGCTTGATATTGAGACTGGCAAGATTGTTTCAGAGTGGAAGTTTGCCAAGGATGGAACTGACATTACGATGAGGGACATTGCGAATGATAGCAAGGGAGCCCAGTTGGATCCCTCTGGATCGACGTTCTTGGGATTGGATGATAATAGGCTGTGTAGGTGGGACATGCGTGACCGGAATGGGATTGTTCAGAATCTTGCAAATTCTGATGGCCCTGTTCTGAATTGGGCTCAAGGGCATCAGTTCTCCAGAGGGACTAATTTTCAGTGCTTTGCAACCACTGGTGATGGATCAATTGTTGTTGGATCTCTTGACGGAAAGATTCGTCTGTACTCAAGTAATTCCATGAGGCAGGCAAAGACGGCTTTCCCTGGGCTGGGATCACCAATCACTCACGTTGATGTTACATTTGATGGGAAGTGGATTCTGGGTACGACTGATACTTACCTGATCCTAATTTGTACTCTTTTCACAGGCAAAGATGGCAAGACAAAGACCGGTTTCAACGGTCGGATGGGGAATAGGATTGCAGCCCCAAGATTGTTGAAACTAATGCCACTAGATGCGCATTCTGCTGGAGTTGATAACAAATTTCGTAATGCTCAGTTTTCTTGGGTAAGCATACATTAACTGTTTGTTGGATGAGTTGCAGATATTGATTCTTTAACCTGTCCAAATTTCTTCTCGAAATACTTGGGCGGTGCATTTATAGCTTCGTGGCCATTTACTTGGAAGTCATTGATGAGAGTAATCATTACATAATTCTTTATTTCCTATTTTATTGTCAATACGTAAACTGTTTCACATCATAATCCTAGAACTTAAGACCTCTCTCAAATTCTTAATATGTGATCTCTATGTTGGTTATTGTTGAACCAAAAAGTTATAAATATGTGATCTCTGTGTTGGTTATTGTTGAACCAAAAAGTTATCTTTTGTGCCCCTTTGGTACATGTAATAGGTATTAAAATCTTCAGTTTTTGGGTTTATATGCAGGTGCATGTCTAAGGTAAAAGGTTTTACGGGTAGTTTTCTAGCTTTTTATGCGGCTCTTGGACTTTCAATTGAGATAGTTTTCATATCAAGTTAGGAACCACTTTGCTGGTGAGTTCACATTAAACAGTTTTTTACATATGAACCTATCTTAAACTGTTTTGAATCAGTAAGGAATCGTTCACATCCCAGATCTTTTTTTTTGGGCATAGTTCTTTGAGTGACAAACAAGTACCAGTTGTGCTGTTTTATTTGCTACTTGAATTTGAGATTAATGGTTTATATCTACTATAGTGCCAGTGTGGCATGCCTGTGGAGTCTGTAGTAGCTGAAGTAACACCTTTGCTCAAATCTATTGCAATTCATTTTTGAATCTTCATTAATATAGTGCTATTGAGCTCACCTTCTATCCTAAATCTGCAGAATAAAATTTGTTCATTCTTTTCTGGTGTTAGTTTTCTGAATTTTTCCGTAACTATAAGGATCAGAAACCTGACCTGCATTTTACAATTACTTAGGTCACTGAGAATGGGAAGCAGGAGCGCCATTTGGTTGCAACAGTGGGCAAATTTAGTGTCATATGGAACTTCCAGCAGGTGAAGAACGGTTCTCACGAGTGCTATCGTAATCAAGAGGGTCTAAAAAGTTGCTATTGCTATAAGATAGTCCTTAGAGATGACTCGATAGTTGACAGTCGTTTCATGCATGACAAGTTTTCTGTCAGTGATTCCCCTGAGGCACCTCTGGTGATCGCCACCCCTATGAAAGTCAGCTCCTTCAGTATATCCAGCAGGCAGTGACTCGCTGAATGTTAGCCCACGCATGACCATTGAAGTTCCCAATGTTTTGTTAAGGAATCTAAACTGTACTTTAGACTGTTGTCAATTTAGTTGTTGGCGTGATGACTCCTTTTTAAGTTCTCTGCTGTACTGTTTAAGACTCTAAAGTTCAATTTCACCAATCTTCCATGGCTTGTCAAAGTCAAATATATAGAATGGAAGAAAAAATTTAGTAAGCCTTTACATTGTTCATCTTGCCACAACCAACTCATCATAGCATTCCCAAACCCGAAGGCATCTTTACATCAGATTGTTTGCAAATCCTCTTAGCGACCAAAACTATAATCTTATCAATTTATGATACATTAAATAATCACCAACATTTACATTCAACTAATAACACACCTCTGCTTGTTTCCAGCAATGTGAGAGTATGGGGAAATATGAAATTCACCACAATGAAAGGCAGCTCATTCTGGTTTGTTTTCCCCGTGTCAACCAGACTTGTGTGTCTTCTTCCTTCCCAGAAACATGAAAAACCGAGGGAAGAATAGTTTCTTCTTCTTCTTGTGACCCTTCACTTCAGGCGCTGCCTCAACTACAGCGTTACTTCCATGTTCGTATGCTTTTGAGCTTGGTGAATATTGGGTCAACACATTCTGAGTCGGCTCTCCCTTTCCATCCTCAAAGCTTGGCCTTTGATTTGCAACTCCTTGAACTGATTCACCAACCTTCCTTCGTTGCTCATGTTCAGCCCTCCATGTTCTCAACTCTTGTTCTACGCCCAGTTTCCCTTCCTTGGCCTTTTCAGCCTTGTCCATTGCAGCTCTTAATGATCCCTTTCTTGCCGCCATTTCTCGGTTCACTTCTTCCAGCCTCTCCATCGTTTTGGACTCAGAATCCTTTGCTGCCTCAATTTGAGCAATAGCAGCAGCTACCCTCATGTTGGCCCGCTCCTCTGCGTCATGGGTACGCTTGCTGAGCTCATAGTACTCTTCTAGTGACACTGTTATTCCAGGAGCTGAACTTTTATCATTAGCTTTTTGAGCTGATTCACTCTCTTGCAAGGCTTTAATAGCGGCTATAGCTAAATTTTCAGAAGCCTTAGCTGCCTCTATTTCCTTTTGAGTTGCAAGTAGCCTGCTTTCGATTGTATTAACCCCTGCCTTTGCTTGTTCAGCTTCTTCCTTTGCTTTGCGCAGCTCATCTTGAGCCATTTGCGCAAGTACCCTGGCCTCATCAGCAGCTTGTGCTGCTTGCTGCAGTTGCTTGGGTAGCTCAGATATTTTCTCTCTGGCTTCTTTCTCCTTCATTTGGGCAAGAGCAATTTCAGACCTAGTCTTCTCAATCTCAGCTTCAATTGAAGCAACTGCAACTGATGCCATTCCTTCTCTCTGCTTAATGGCGACAAGAGAAGATTTTTCATTTTCAAGCTCTGACTGCAATGATGTGGCAGCCACTTTCAAGATACTCACTTCAGTGGTTGCTTTCTCAATGTTGAGCTTAACTTCTTCTAGTTCCTTCTTTGCTGAAGCAATGGCAGCTTGAATGTCGGTATGATTTTGTTTCTCCGGTTCATCTTGCTTAAATTTTGTTTTTCTTTCTTCGTCAGTTTCCTTGCTTAATTTGGACTCCATATAAGCTGCTAATTCAGCTTTCAGATCAGATAGAAAGGAAGAAGCAGTGTCTAATTTTGATTTAAGATCTTTTGATACAAGAATTTGCTGGTTAAGTTTCTCTAGCTCTTCTTCTGCCTGCTTTAACTGTTTCTCCCAATATAGAAGGTCCTGATCCCTCGCCATAGCTGCTCCTATTCTTTGTTCCTCTGCCTCTAGATGTGCAGCATGTGCAGACTCTATGGATTCCTTGGTAGCAATCAGTTCAATGGTAAGTTCCTCCACCGTCTTCTCAACATCCTTGGATGCAGACACTGCCTCTTCAGCCTTTCTTACAGCTTCCTCTTTCTCAGTGATTAAAGAAGCATATTCCTTGCGCAGTGCTTCCAACTCTTCATTAACAGACTTCAGCTCTGAAACAGCAGTTGAATGTCTAGCTTTGGCAACCTCAAGCTGTGCCTTTGCTGCAACACTAGCCTCATCAGCAATCCCTTGCTCAAGCTCTTCCACTCTGAGCTGGGCAAGTTCAGAATCTTGTTTTGCTTGATGCTCTTCAGTTTTTGCTCTCTCTAGGTTGAGCTTTAGCTCTTCAATAAGTCTCTTGGTGCTATCTAGCTCCTTAAGGACCTTTACTTTTTCCTCTTCTGCAGCCTCTGATCGTTTCCTATAGTCAGGCATCTCCTCCTGCAATTTATCTAGTTCTTGTTCTATAAGCTTCTTCCTCTGTAAAGTAAGAAACACAAAGGTCACTTTACACTACAGATGGGTGACAATCAAGCGATCCCGAGAGTAGATCAGGTAAAGAGAAATTACATATCCACTCATGTTAAAAGGAAGGGAAAAAAAAAACCTTCTACGCTTGAAAAAACACGGTGCAAATATGTAGCAAAATTGCACTTGCATAAGAAATTACCCAAAAGGCATAACTTTGCTCCTTGTTTTAGTTCATGGAGGAAAGCAAAAATAAAAGAAACAATTCAAGAGTAACAGAAAATATGAAAATGATTCAACAACAGATATAACTTTTTCTTGAAATTACAAACATTAATCCCAAGAATGTCTTGAAAACAAGTTGCTTCACAAGTTCAGATAAATAAAGAATCTCGCGCTCTCCTGAAACAGGAGATGGTCCAACACCATTAACAAGAAAATCATTACAGCCTCTTTAGTTACAATAGATCAATGCTTAGGTCCTGAACCCAATATCCCAAGCTCTCTAAAACTGCAGTTCAAGGATATACAAAGGTGCAAGGCAACACCATCAAAACAAACTGTTAGAGGTATGAGAGTAAATGCACCAATGACACAGGACACAGTAATTCAATTCCTTCACCCACTGCTATAACCAATATAATTATCGCTGTAGACTTCTAAATATGAAGTTATAACACATTTTTCATCCCTCACCAAAACAAGCCAAGAAAAGCAGCATTCTCACACAATATTATGCAAACGAATGAACTACAGAAGTCGGGCCATGCTTCTTGTCAAAACAATTGCTTATTGGTCAATGAAATTGTGGTCACTTTAGTCAAGAAAAATGAAATGGGAATGCAATGCTTAATGAAAACTTAATATCTTCTGTACCTCTACAGTTTCAATTTTATGGGCCTTCCAATCAACAATTCCCCCAAACTTGGAAACAGCTTCTTTAACAGATTCGAAAGGTGCAGCTGTATCAATAAGACCTCTACTCATCTCACCCAACTTACTAGGAGAATCAACAGAAGTAAGTGTTTCAGAAATTGGACTATCAACTGTGGCATGTGGTGGTGAAAATTCATCTGGATCCATCCTGACCTTTAAAGGGGGTAAAGTGCGCTCTGCACCTTGCACTCTTACCTTGGGATAGGAATCAGCTGGTATGGCATCATCGATATGAACAGAGAGGTTGGCAATTGAAGAGGAATCCTGGGACTGTTGCATATCAGAGGACAAGGGTAAGGCATCAGTCTCTGCTTGAAATTGACGTTCGTGAGAGAAGCTTTGTGTGGCCTCAGTTTTACCCTCGTCATGTACTCCATTAGAGGATATTTTTATACCTTGCATGGGATAATCAGGCTCTACTCTATCAGATAAAATAAGTACTGCTTCAGTTTTTGGGTCTGCACTTATTTGACTTTGACGGCCTTTCTCTGCTTCATCGCTCACAGGAAGAGTTTGACCTTTTTCTTCTTCATCAACTGTTAAATTTGAAATTAAGTTGTCTGGAGGAAAACATTGAACTTGATCTACCACATCAGCCAATGGAGTCAAGAAGGGGTTATTTGTTGGAAAGATTTGGCCTTTCTCTATTTCATCACCTGTGGAAGATGAAATTAAATTACATGGTGAAAGCGTATCGTGATGGTCCAAAGTTTCCGCTGTAAGCACATCATCTTTGCCTACAACAATGTTATGAGAAGAGCCTTGAACAGCCACAGATTCAGAATCATCGTTCAAGGACAAAAGACTTTCCAATTCTGCATTTCCATTAGTGATAGGGCTTGCTGAAGCTTTACTGAGAGAATGATCATCATGTACAGAGGATGAAGTAGACTCTAGCGGAGGTATGGCCTCAGTATTTTTCGCATCCTCCATTAGAAGAAAACAGTAATAAGGCTAGCTCAATGGCGACTGAAATACAACAAAATAAAATACGATAAACAACAATAATAATCAGAACCAGAATAAGTAGTACAAGAAACAAGTTAAACAGCAAGATCACAGGCCCACATGAAATGATAATTTACCACAACATTTCTCTACCTAGGCATTACTAAGGATTAGAGAACAAGTTATCAGCTAAATGCATGGATATTTCATGTCCCAATTATGTTAACACATGAAACCCGGAAACTGAAAGCAGAAACATTTTAGCATGTAAGCTTCTAATTTCAACGACAGAGGACCAAGAATCTATGCCATCTTCCACTGTTCTACCCTTGTCATCACTTTTTTCTTCAATTCAAGATCCTTGTTATATTTCACAAATTTCCCGAATCCGAATTTAATTCCTTGATGGTCAAAAGGAAAAGAAAAAAAAGAACCCACAGCTAGAATAGTTGAAAGGATTCAATGACAACTTCCACCTGAACGATAATCTGGAATTAAAAACGATGGATAATTGGGAAAATTGAGTCAAGCAACTTGTATAAACCTATAAGCACACTTGAACACAAGCCAATAACGTTAAACTATAAGGAACTGAACAAATTTAACTGAGATTCAATTAGGAAAAAAAAAAGCTACAAAAACAACTTACACATTAAACAAGTCAACCTACTTTCTATTTATCTTTCGAGCTCCCACACCAGAACTGGAATTTCAAACTACAAGAAAGCTGCAAATTAAAAACAGGACCAACCAATCAAAATCTCAACAACGAAAAGAATAAAGAAGTTCTCCAAGCTTCAGAAGGCCAAAAGAAAGAGAACTAGACAGAGAGAAAGGTTACCAGGAGATTCCACAAAACGAAAGAGAATTTGAAAAGCAAAAGAGGTGGTGAAATTGAGAGAACAAAAACAAAAATTGGGAATGGATATGAATGAATGAAAAATTTAGACTTTGAACTAAAAATAGGAATAGAGAAAAATAGAGAGAGAGAGAGAGAGAGAGGGAGGGAACACGTGCATGGACTGCACTGCAGCAGAGCAGAGCCTTACCTCGTCCCTTCCCTTCCCTACCGCTCTTAGTTTTCACCTCCGCCTCACTTTGGATTCAATTTTTTTTTCTTTTTGGCTTAAAATAAAACTTTATATGGAGGTGGAAATTATTTAATTGTATCCCTTTTTAGAAAGCAATAATTATAATGAGGTGTTTTTACTTTTTAATGGTTCTCCTTTCTCTTTCTAAGACAGAATTTTGTTTTTTTAATATTTTATTTCTATTTTTAGATAATAATTTTTATTATCCACGCACCAGAAATGTAATGAAAAATACTGAAATAGCCCTTGGTTTGAACAGACAAAACGGTAAAAAACTGAAATGGACAGTGAGTCCCCAATGAAGGGGAAGTGGGCTTTGTCTATTTTTGTGATATGTCCGTTAAATGTGAGCCGCCGCCGCCACTTGGTCTCGGCCACGTTTCACGTGAATAAAATAAATGAAATGTGAATTTATTAAAATACAAAGAAATCACGTGACCATTATACCCACCCCCAAACGACACAGTTTTATAATGTGTTTCTCTTGGCTTATCGGATAGCTTGTTACACCTAAACAGGATTTGCCAAACCAAACTTTTTCCCTTCACTGTTCGTTGGACCCCATCATTAAATTATCACTTTCTTTGAGCATTCATATGCTGCTCGCTCAGAATTAGATAGTTGTTTATCGCCTTGTTTATCAGAGAGCAATTACTGTGTCGACTGACTTGGACATTATGCTGGGCAACTGACCGACGGAGTGTCTGTCCTAGCTTCTACACCCATTGAGTGCCACCAGGTCCTTTTAGCGAATCAATTGAGAATCTGTCTTTCTTGTTTTGTTATGTAGTTTGTTTTAGCTTTTCTCTTTTTATAAAAAAAAAAATCACTTTCTTTGATGATAATTAATGACCAAGAAACAGAAACTTTACCGAATAGTGCTCGTTACTCCAGAAATTTAGGGGGTGCTTTTTGGCTAATAGAAAAAATAAAAGGATACTAATAGAATTAAAATTTATGTATGGTATTAATTCAGATAATACTTTCATTTTTTTATTTTCATTCTTATGATAATCTAGAGAATTAAAATTTATTGTTGACTATGTTTCATTCCCATTTCTTCCTATATTCATTCTTATTCATATTTTCATTATCTTTTGTGAATCAAGCATTCTCTAATTATATATGAAATTCAAAGTTAGCAAAATTTGCATGCAATTCAAGAAACTTTGTGCTTATAAATTTTACATGAATGTTTAATTTTTATTGTAATTGGAAAATCTTGTTATGGTTACAGTTTTTCTCTTCCAAGAAAATGTGTATCTTCATATTAAAAAATTTAAATTCGAAAATCAACAGAACAAAAATTAAAATAAAGAAAATGGTGCAATCTCCTTAAGGTGGGTATTAAACCGTATGGCTCCGCCTTGGATCTTTGACTTTTATTTTCCCATGTTCGTCACGGAAACTCATGTTTCTTGCTAACTTTCTGTCAAAGTCCAATCGCAGCTTCCTTTTCTTCGTTAACACGCAAAACTTCTGGAGCTTCTCATCCATGGAGTCATGAAACTTCCACCACCTCTCATGAGCTACATTACTGGCATAAACGTGGTGGTCCACTCTATTCCAGTTACAATCGTAATCTCTATAACAATGCCAAGGCTTTAACCCCAGATAGTGTATTGCGTAAAGTTTTGGAGGGTCAGCTCCCATCAATCCGTTCTTGACGGTAGCTTCTGCTGTAGTGTTGGCCCAGAAATTCTTCAGAAAGTTCACTCTACTCGATAACCTATGCCACCAAACAAAAACTTCATTAAGGAAACCCTGATCGCCACCATTGTATGAAACAACGTCGTCAAGTCCATCCATCAAAGCCTTGAACGTGCAATTTGAGGGCTCAATGATCATGATTCCAGAGTTGAACATCCACATATCGTTGCCTGTGGCTGACATCTGAGGAAAGCGAAAAAGCAGATCAAGATTACGTAAGACCAAGATGTCTGAATCTATAAAAACGATTTTGTCATAGTCTGTGAGCTGCCACAGCCTGAACTTGCTGTAGTTGTACTCGTTGTAGGCTTTTTTTTGGGCTCTGGGGTTCCGAATCCTCTTGATGAGTCTGATCTCCCAACCAGCTGCAACGAGAGCGTCACGCTTACGTCGTGAGATGGACTTGTCGATGAGAAGAACAAGATCACGCTTGGTTCCTGTTCGTAGGAGGCTTTGTGCAAGGGTTATGGCACCACAAACGTAGGATTCTGAGGAGTGGAGGACAGTGACATAAGCTTCTCGTTTGGCTGTCCTTGTAGTGCTTTGATGTTCTGAAAGATCGCTGACTTCGTTAATTCCTGCGAAGTGAAATAAATGTTAAATTAGCGCCCATGTTAAGATGAGGGGAAGTTCATATGTATCTATATTGATCATGGTAATCTAAGTTCTCCAATTCTATGCTGTTAAGAAACCAGACCTGGTCGAATCCAACGTTGGGACAATCTGTTTATTATCCGGTTGATGGTTTCATCCCCAACTAATACAAAATAAGAAATCTGGGAGTCTACAAAGCCTAATCACCAACTTAGCTTCGTCATGAAGGACTCAATTTTTTCCTCGGGAGTTGTTGGTAAGTCTATATCTGTGTAACCCAAATTTGTTTATGATAATTATGTTGTTGACCATTTCATCTTTTGAAACTTAAACTATGTTTTGATGTACGTACATACCTCGTGACCAGATAGGCAAAGACAACTTGCAAGACCCAACAGGCAATGAAATCTTGTGTTCCAGTCTCCCAACTTCAGGCTCAAACAACCACCATTCACCTTCTCGTCTCACCAAATCATCGCATCTAAACAACTCCATCATCGGCCGACACTTACTCCATAATAAAACTTTAGTCCTCAGCTTCCAATCTGTCTTTCCCTTTTCCACTGCCAATTTTGCAGCTATAAGATGAACTTGAAGCCTGAACACCTCTCTGTTCCAACCTTCCTCAGGGTACTTGCATGGTAGTTTGGCCACTATCATGTCCATCTTACCGTACATTTGAAGGTCAGGCATCGGTATCTCAGGACATGACGGTACTGTGCTTTTTTCTTCCTCGTCGATCCATTCAGGAAACAAATCTTCCCATTTCAAAAGTTTCGGGACTCGCTCAAAGTGGATTGGTACAGTCTCTCCATGGATTTCCCAATCACTATCTTCATCTACGTCCATATTGACCATACCGATCTTCAATCTTTTTCCCGTGTCACTAACGAAGCTTGGTACCTCAATCTTCGTCAGACTAAAACCCTTCTGCTTCGAAACATGTACTTTACTCTCATCCAAGACCGCCTTCATCTTCACCCCACTTTCAGCCTACAAGAAATTCAACGGAATCGCTTTTAATCGAATCCTGATTATACTTTAAGAAACTCAGAACACCGGTATAAACAACGATTGACTATACTATAAAGCTCACCTTACCTTGTGATGGCACTCGCGCAATGAACACCTAGCAAGCGACCCCGCATTATCGATATGGACTGAAGAAGACGGCCAACGTAGAATAAGAGACACAAACATGAAAATTGGAAAAGCAAGGAAGGCCAAATTGATCCTAATCACCAAAGCTTTTGAAGCTATGGCCTTCACAATCTTTTGAGGTCTAAGACCCAACACCATCTTTTCAAGCAGAGCACTGTCGTATGAAACTAAGAGGCCTTTGTGTGTGCGTGTGTTTATATATATACACCTACTCTCTATCTTAATTATTTTTAATTAATTTATGATGATTAATCTTTGCAGTCAACAACGTTCAGGAGCAATTTGGTTGTAGTGGTTAGAACTTAGAAGATTTAAGGAATGCACACAAGGCTCCACGTATCTATATTTAGTGCTTGCTTAATTTCAAGACTAACTACGGCATTTAAATAAGACTTTGTCTCTTTTTCATGCTGTTGGTGACAATGTTTTTGGACTAATTCTGTAATTTACCAATTTTGTCAACTTGAATTTTTATTAATTTTCAATTAGATTAACTTGAATCGAATCTAAATTTGTAACCAAGAAAGTAATCCCCCAACAAACAGCTTAAATGCAATAAATGTCTTATTTTGTCCGTTAAAACTCTTATTTCCAACATCTATATTAATGTTCTTTTCAATGAATTCGGTTTGATGACATGAGCAAAAGGGGCATTAGGTCAAACGACTCATCGAGTCTTATCCTATATGCCAATGAGCTCCGAATCAATCAAGTCAAGTAAACAGTCCCCATTCCTCCGTTTGTCAATTTATTAATTATTAAACCATTTCTAGGTAAGCGATCTACGTTAGTTCATTTTTTAAATGGTTATACACATGTCAGCGTTAATAATTCTTTCCTCCTCTCTTTTGGTACTCCTTATATAAGATGTTGAATAGATTTGCTGGTTGTGATGTGCCAACAAACAGATAATTTGTTTGATTCTTATTTGATTGTGATGGCTAGAATCGGTAATGAATTAAGTTTGAATTGAATTGTTTAAGACTCAAAAATGAGTTTAATGATGTCTGAATGTAGAGTTTGATTGAATTTAAATATACTAATTTGATTTGATTCGTTAATTTTAATATGTGTTAGATTTAACTAAATTATTATCATTAATTTAATAAAAAATTATCAAATTTAAATCTAAACTAAACTTAAATTTAAATATAGAAAATCATGCGTGATTAAATACGATTTATTTTATTGATTTTGGCTCGAAACTTAGTAAATATTAATTTGCCATGCTTTGATGAATGTTTATTTGGAGGAATCACAGTCCAAATGAAAATGGAATCGTTTTTTTTATTTTAAACAAGGAAAACTAAAACATTAAAAAGCTAATAACAGCGACACATTGTTGGAAATGTCGGCGCACAGGCCGCAGGGTGAGGCACCCCAGTCGCATCATGAAGTAAAGCGTCGCGAAGACATGGTGGCGGATCCTGTAAGGACTGAAGCCCTGGCCGAGATGCAGCCGCTAAGGAGACTAGAAGATCGGCACACCAGCTATCCCCGCAATGGATATACTGGAAACGGACCTCCCACGGGCGACAGAGCTACTCCCGAAGACCTGTCAACAAAGGAGAGATGTCAATCAAATCCTTAGTGGAAGGGGAGAGGATATTGATTACCTCCAGTGAGTCAACCTCTACAATCACGTGACGATAGCCGCTATCCCACACTAGACTGAGCCCGGTGTGGACCCCCACAATTCTACCTCCAAGGGCGTACCCGTCCAATGTGCTGAAGAAAGCCGCCACACCAATGGCCGAGGCTATTTCGCAGAAGTCCCCCAGTTGCGATCCAGAGGGACTTAGAACTGGCAGTACCATCGGTATTGCGTTTGACCCATCCCTCTGGGAGCTTAGCCCAGCCCACTAGGATACCCCGGGGAAGACTCGGTCCGTAAAAACACGGGTAGCTATTGAATGAGCTCGAATAATCCAAAAGCTATAATCCAGGATAAGGCGTTGCATGACCAATCCCGAGCTGGAGGGACACCCTCCTAAGAAGGGATGTATCCAGAAAAGGGACGAGGAGGTTACTCCTGGACTCAAAATCTTGTAAAGTGTAGCCGTTGCCGGACCATCGTCGGCTGCTACCTCCGAAGCACTGACCTGGCCTGAAGAAGACCACATTGAGGTGGTAGATGGCGACATCACCCAGGAAGTCGGAGGCGGTGTGTTCCTATCGTCTTCCTTTTGTGACAAGCTCGATCAACAATGGGATAGAGCAGTCGTTGTGTAACACCCCATACTAGGGGTTAGAATATTAAGAAAATTCTGTACATTTTATGCTTTGCATGTTTGAATTTTTGCTTATTTGTTCATAAGCATTTTGGATCCATACAATTTTTGTGCATGCATTCATGACAGTTCCGGGTGTAGTTGGTTTTAGAATTTTGATTAAGGTGAGAATTGTGTTTTGGTCAGTTTGGAGTATTTCAGGTATTTTGGAATTTTCGGTGAATTTTAGAAAATTTTGAAAATTTGGGGTATTTTTGAAGTAAGAAAAATATGAGACAAAAAGACCAATGGCTTAATGACATGTAGCACCTTATGTGCATGACAAATGGCTCACATGAAATGAGCCATATGTCAAGTTGGTAGCTATACACGTGGTAGTAACACACGTGAGTACTTGTACTGGAGAGGAAAAATCACAGAAGCATCATTATTCTTCGGGTTATATTGGTGTTCTTTGAAAAATCACCGAAGTACTGGTTTCACTCTTACATTAGTGTTATCCTTTGCATGCAAATATTTCAACCCAACTGATTTTGTGTCTACCTATTCTTGTAGTTCTCCTTCCCCATCCTTTGAAACCCAACTCTTCACTCTCGTTGCTGGGAATTTAGCTAACTCATGTAAGTTAAGCTTTAAGCTTTATATTTTTGTAAAGGGTATCTTGATACTGTTTCAATTGGACTGAGAAAATGGACATGATACAGAAGTTCAAAAAAATCAATGAGTTTATATACTCTGTTCTGGTTATATGGTTGTACTGTTCATGCATATATATGTGAAGTGTTTATAGAGATGAGTTTAATGTTATGAAATGAAAATTTGGTGAAATCGTGGTATAGAGTTTCTAATGAAAGGAAAGAGTAGAAAAGTGAAATGTAATGTAGCAGATGAAAGTAGAGAGAGAAAGTTAAATAGGATTTTTTGTGCATGCATCGTTTTTTACTGTTTAAATATAGATGTGATTTGTTTGAGTTGTGATGGGCTGAAATGGAAGTAGAAGAATTGGTTTAAGTGTGTTATGTGTTCATTGAATAAGAGGGAAGTGAGAAGATCTGGGAAAAGAATGGAAGAGAGGAAGAAGATGACCAGTGAGGATCGCCGCGACCAACTCTTTAGCTCGCTGAGGCAAACTTTTATAAGTCCGTCGCGGCGAGCCAAAAATTTCCTGACAGCTTGCATATACTTTGATATTTTAGGCATAACTTTCTCTGTAGTTATCCAAATGGAGTGATTTTTTATTTAAAGTAAACTAGAGACATAAGGCTACAAATTGTATGGGATATTAAAATCTAATTCTATCTCTAAGAATTTCATAATCTGATTGGAATTTGAGATAAAATTTTTGTTGAAGCTCAAGAACAACCTGAAATCTTTTGAGTATAACTTTCAGTATACTAAACCAAATTGGACGAACTTGGTATCATTGGAAACATTAGAAAAAGAGGGACAACTTTCTAGAAGGAAGTATTACCTAATTGCCTCAACTACCTAATGTGAATAATTGAGCAAGGTGGACCCGAAAGTTGAGTATGAAATAAATCTAGATTGAGGAATTTAGTTTGGTTTCATATGAACGATAATGTGTGGATATTAAGGATAAGAAACTCAGATTTTTGTCATGAACATGCATCATACATATTCAGTGTACATGAGAGTGCATAATTGAATTCATAATTGTGCACAATAGTTATATATGTTTGTATTGAATGTTTTAGAGGAACCCTTAGAGCGACCGATTCTTGATATTGCCAGGACGTCGAGGCAATAGGCAATAAGGGAGCTTTTGTAAGTAATCTTAGATGGTATTTTGTGTAAGTAATTTAGATGGTCAAATTTGATAGTTTTGCTTGGATTGTTTTGTTGCTACTACTTTTGGTCCATTAAATGATTTGCAAAGCTGTCAAATGATATATTGAATTGTTGAATTTTGGCATGAAATCTATGAATGGCTAATTATGTTGAACATGAAATGAATTCATTTGGTTTTAAAACTATAAAGTCCTAGTCGGGGGTAAATAGGCATGCCTAGAAGGGTCTGCAGCTGCTCCTGTTATTGACACCTCGGTGTCTCCTATATCGACACTTCGATATCTCCTGTATTGACACTTCGGTGTCTCCTGATATCGAGACATATGTCTCTCCTACTGATACCAATCATGGTATCTCCTGTATAAGTCCCCTTACCTGCTTCTGTAAATGGATTTAACAGTTATATGATTTTGTATTCTGATTTCTGTTTGCCTCTGATATAAACAAGAAATTGTGTTATGATTATAAAGGTTTTATACCCTCTCTTAAGACTCAGTTCTATTTTCTGTACAATCTGTTTAAGATCCAATATAATATGTTGAATTGTTCGTTCTGATAAATTGTTAATTCTTGCTTCTGATATATCATGTTTGTGTATATTTAGTTGTCAGTTTAAGCATAGATTAGTTATTACTCACTAAGCTGTATGCTTAGCACGGTGGATTTGTCCCGTGTAGGTTCAGAAAGAAGGACATAAGGACTGGGACGAGTCAACCGTAATGGTCAATGAATTCTAAGTCTTGATTTGTTAAAATTGTATTTTTTTGGAGTTGTTTTTGGCTTGTCTTTGATGTATATGACTTTGGATTTATTTGGAGGTTTGTAATAACCTTAATTTAGGCTGGTTTCTAAATTTATGATATGTCTGTATGTTTTGGAAATGTTTATTTTTGGATGCTATGCTTCTGTGAAATGTTGATGAATGTTTTGTATTTATTGGTTTTGTCTCGATTCTGTATGCAAGTATGATATGTTGTCTACATGGTGTCCCTGTATCCTCCCAGGGGGTATTAAGGCGTCACACGTTTTTAGTATCAAAGATAGGTTTAGGCGATTCTGGTTTAACCAACACTTAACTGTTGATTTATTGAGTGTATAAGTTATGTTTTGGCCTAATCCAGTGTCCCATGTTTTGTTTATAGAATTTTTTATAGAAGGATCTCGTAAATCTATTAACAAAGTTGTTGAAAGCAATCAGCCGGAGCAAACTCATCCGGTAATATTTGGACCCTCTGGGGTCAATCGAGGTGAGGCGGGGATGCCATCTCGTCCTCCAGCTCAGGGAGAAGCTTTGATTAAGCTGTCCCAGGATATGATGACATTGTTACATTGGATGACAGCACCTAAGGCTCCGATTGATCAGTTGAGGAAGCATGGTGATCGGCGGCTTATCGTTCAATTAAAGAATTGATCCTCAGAAACCGGTCAAATAAAATTTA
>JANITW010000002.1:3882432-3895928 GCA_027564335.1 Erythroxylum williamsii | reverse complement strand
GGGAAGTTAGGAGGAAGCCCTAATTTTCATTCAATTCAAACTAATAATCCTAAAGAGTAAAGAGAAAAACTTAATTCGGGTAATCGGATAACCCAAATTTTTTTTGGAGTTACCCGATCCTTACCCGAAATAATTCGGGTAATTTTCGGGCCGGCCCGATTTACCGAGTTTTTACCATTTTGTTACCCGAATTAATTCGGGCCGGGCCGGGCCGGATAATCAGGCCAGCCCGAATTATGCTCACCCCTAGGTTTTTCTAACTTAAAATAAAATATTTTTTAATTTTAAACTCTAAGTGTGTTTTAAATCTTGAGGAACTTATTTGGGTCCAAACCAAAGTGATAACTCTAATCGAAGCCGAAAGTAATGATTACAAAATCATGAAGTAATTAAATTAAAAAAATTGAATGGTCTACTTTTAATTAGATTTTTAACTTTTCAATTTAATTTATTTTAATAATTTTTATTATTAAAAATCATTCAATTTATTAATTATATTTTAATATTTTAATTTTATTTAATATTTAAACCGTTTTATACTTTTATTACATGCATTTATGTATCAACTTAAAAGAAATCTTGCTTTAAGACCGCATAAAGCATTTCTTCTATCTTCTATCTTAAGCTGTCGGCCGACTTGCATGGAGCCTAACACTGATGTCTTATGTTTACGTGGAGTGAACCGAAAAACTATGTCTCTCTCTCTGTATATAATAAAGTAAGATTCTATGGGCCTGTGAACCTCTACATCTTTAGTGATCATTTTTCAGATAAGCTTGAATGAATAAAAGCTGAGGACGGCAAACTTTCGACCATAACGATCTTCAACTATATATATGTATATCACCGGCCATCTCAGTGTATAGCCCGAAGGCAAGATATAATTGCTAATAAACCATGTTCTCCAAAAATTGCCCCAAGAACGTGGCCAAGGATTGTGCCAGGCCTGCGGGTTTTCCAGTTCCAAGCAAAACGCAGGTGAGTGACATCTTCAGGCGTTTTGATACAAACGGAGACGGGTACCTGAGCATGCAGGAGCTCAGAAAAGCTTATAGTCTACTGGGTATCTCTTTCCCGTTAATTCGAGCTCTTCGCGCACTTAAGCTTGCGGATGAAAATGGAGATGGATACATCAGCGAGAAAGAGTTTGAGAAGCTGATTGTGATGAGAAACTAATTAGTGGAGTGCGTAGATGACTACATGCATATACTGGGTCTCGAGAAAGCGAAGGCTAGTTATAGTCATCCATCCCTCCCCCAGTTGTTTCCTTTTCTTGTTTCTTTTATGTCTGCTCTTAATGTGACTTGATTAACTAGGGAGATGAATACTGTAGGAGAAGAAGAAGCCTATATATAGTTTTGTTCTGTTGATGCAGAGCACTTGGGAATCTCCGACTTAAAAATTAATGTAAATTGATCTATGGAGAAAATTAATTTTGGTTTTACAGTATTATTAGTTCAGTTACTAACTATATCATTATTTGATCAATTAAGAGCATTCTTATGCTTCCCCCAACTTGATATAATTTTATGCATCGGGAGATCTCAAACAGTTTAATAAATTACTTTCCTTTTTATTAAAAATGTCTTTATTCCCCATTTTACATGGAGAAAATTCATTTATAACAAGGGTCGTAATGATTTTTGCATTTCTGATTTTTTTTAGAGGTAAGGTATTATGATTTTCATATTCAAAAGTTCTTTGATTTTATTCTAAATGTCTAATATTATTAGAGTATTTTAAATTAATTAAAAATAAAAATATTAAAGCGTTAATAAATTAATAATCGGCAAGAGCTAACTGACGTCATTTTGACAATATTTGAATATAAGCTTAATTCTTGTTAACGGAGTTACCGTCTATTCATATTAAAAATTATAATAAATATTAAATGCTTAAGATTATTTGATCTGCCGAGCCACGTTGATTCATTGAAGATTTGGGTATTAGCACCATTTACACCTGTATATATTTACGAAGTTATATTTTATTTTGGTAATATTTGAAAGTACAGAATATAGATAAGTTTTTCAGGACTTACTAAATCTTATCAAAGACAAATGCATACTTTACTTTTAAAATATATTATCATCATTAGCTCGGTGACTTGAAGCTAAAGGAGAATCATGTTAAAGCGGTCAAAGATAAGATATCATCGAGGTCCAAAAAGAAGATGGCAGTTTTGTTCTGTTAAAGTTATTTTAACAGACTCGTATAATGCTGTTACAAATAAGATGCTGATATGGAACAAGTTCTCCACACTAAAAGGGGGATAAACACAAATATTGGAGGTCCCATGAGGTCTAGCTCTAAACTTTTGAGGGTTCGATAGGCAATCCTCACATGGGCCGTAAACATAAAGCATTTTGGTCTGGTTCAGGTGCTTCAAGCACACCTATCAAATCCACCATTAAGTAATGTAATCCATAAGATCATCTCCTTTTCTTGTGTTCTTAGAGTGGAAGCGCAAAACAAGGCCAGAAAGTTTGAATAAGGCAAATATTGAATTATTTTAACAGATTCTTATTCTGAAATTTTATAACTCAACTGTTATTATATATAATTTTAATTTTATTTTTATTTTTTTTCTAAATTTAAATTTAATTAATTCAAATTTTAATCGTTAGTTTCAAATTATACTTAAATTTTATTAGTATTAATTTATAATAAATAGATTTAACAATGAAATAGAGCACTTTGAAATAAGAGCTGAATATATGGTCAATAATTGATGATTTTCAGTTATATTTACTATTAAATAAACAAAATTTACTTCAAAATTATATCAATTCGAATTTTATATTACCTTTTACTATTTATAATATGGGTAAATATTAATATCAACAGTTTCTACCAAATATTATAATATTATAGGAAAGAATAAACAACAGTTTCTGAAGACTTTTCGGATTGAATAACTTCTATTTCTATTTATACCTTGGCTCTGAATTAGAAGAACAATCCAAGCACTCTCCCTTCATCTCACTAGCCACTCAGACAAATACCAACAAAAGCATGACAAAGAATAAATCTAAAAACGTAGACTACGGTTGCCCTAGGGTGACTGAACATGATCGTCCGTTGGCGATTACCGACTCCAAGAATCTTCCTGGTGGTCACATGGCAATACCACCAAAAGAAACCGTTGAGTCAATGACAAAAAGAGTGTTTACGCGTTTTGACGCAAACGGAGATGGACTACTCACCTTTCCAGAGCTCAGAGATGGATACAAGATTCTGGGTAAGTCGCACCCTGTCTGTGCAGCTTGTGGGGCGCTTTGTCTTGCAGATGAAAATCACGACGGATGTCTCAGCGAGAAAGAGTTTGGCAATTTAGTTAAAGCCCTGTAAATTTAAATATAGACCATCCATGTACGTTGAACCATTTACCGTGGAATTTTACGTTTCCAATATATCTTCTTATGTTTGAAGCAGAATATATATATATACAGTTACTTCAAAAAGGTTGATATGATTATATCTATAGTTATGTATTATCTATGGCATCATACATGAAAACATGAATTAAATATCTATTTCACTCAAAAGATTGTGAACTGTAATTACTTTCTCTTTTTGTTGTCGTTATCTCTGTTTATAAATTTGATTATTGAATTTATTGAAATGGGTTATGAATCATTTTTAGTGTTTTTGCCTTAGTTGATGTACTTTCGGCGTTATTCTTTCATTGCTCTTATTGATATTTTATTTTTCTTAAATTTGGAAGTTATGTGGAAATAGATTTATATTAGATAATAAAATATAAAGATACGCATATCAATATATATTTATATTTGATGATTATTAGTTTGTTAATAGTTGATGTTCTTATCTTATTATCTCATTCATGATTACAAATAATTGGGTAAAATTATATGAAATTGTAAAGCAAGCTCCCAAAGTCAAATCCATGGATTTGACACATTTATGAAAATCAATACTAAATGATCCTATTTGACTAAAAAACCAACGTTCCTTGACCAAAACTTAATATTCCATCCTAAAACTTGAATTATCTTAATCCAAACAATATTAGTGAGAATATCCATTTTTCCCAGTATGAAACATCTGACGTTTATGGTGCACTGTAAAATGGAATAAGAACCAGAATGTATTGAATACAATGTCGTCCATGAAAGTTAACCAGGTGCAGAAGTCGAGAACCAGGTAAACACCAGACCCAGAACAACGAAATGGAGAAGCCAACTACTGTCAAGATGACCACTTTCCTAGTTGTTTTATTGTTCACTACATGAGATCTAATGCTACTTAAATTCTTCTACCTATGCTGTTATTACATTTAGCAAATTGGTCTTGGGTCGGAGACAACTTCTTAATAATATACTTTGATGATGGACTGTTCATTGAGGAAATCAAAGAACAGAAGCATCTTGAAAAGCTAGCAGTAGTAGTACCGTCCCTCCAAATCTTCAGGTTAGGGATACGATTCTTTGTCCAAGCATGAATTAGGATATGTAAATGCTTAGCGCCACTTGTACTAAACAAAAAGAAAGAAGAGTCATTTTCACAAAAGAAGTATTAATTCACTTTTAAAGTTTGTGTAAAAAATTATTAACAGACTAATTTTTATAAATAAAATTTATGAATAATATTAGACTAAGTTTTAATTATAATGACATAATAATTATTACAACAAAACTTAATAATAATATCATATATATGAGTAATAAATAGAAATAAAATTTAAAATTTTGTTACTAAATTTTATCTAAATAAAAACTATACTAAAGTGGTACTTAAAAATTAATTTATATTTCAACTTTCACCAAACAATTTACCACTTTTCATATAGATAAAAAAAGTTTATTGGTTATTAATAGTCAAAGTATAGAGATTAGAGAAGAACCATAATATAGAGTATGTAACACCCCATATTAGGGGTTAAAAAATTTAAGAATTTACAGTACATCATATGTTTGCATAATTGAGTATTCGCTAATATATGCATATGAATTTTGACTTATTCAAATAATTGTACATGTATTTATTGACATTTCTAGGTAAATTTGATTTATAAGTAGAAATTGTAGATTAAATTGGAATGTATTAATTATGATTTGGAAATTATGGTATATTTTGGATATTTTGAAATTTTGGTGAATTATTTTGAGCTGAAAATTTATTTGGAGAGTGTTATTATTATTTCGAAAATTTCAAGTGAATTTTCGAAAATTTCAAAATATGTGACAAATGAACTAGTATTTAAGTGACAAATGGATCCATTCTTGTATGACAAGTGGATCAATATTAAGGAGACATATGGACTGATTAATTGGTGACATATGGCAGGATCTAGAGTGGATTAGTGGCAGCATCTTGAGTTGGCAAATATAAGACATGCTTTAGGACAAGTGTTGTGCTTGAATGGTGACACCTAACATGTTGATGTGCTTGAATGGTGACGCCTAGCATGTTGATGAAGCAAATTCTAGCAGCAACATTTCTGTTGTTTCTCTTATATCTCTTCCACAAAATTGCTTCAACCTTTCTCTATATTCTGTTCTTTGGCCTAGCTAAGTTGGTATATGAAATTCACTCCTTAATCTCTCACAAAACAGCCAATAAAACTAGCTAAAAGCTACCTTCATCTTGCTCTCCAAAATCAACTTGTTTTCATCCTAAGTTGGTGATGAATTTTGCTTGCATGGAGACTTGATTTAATCTAGAGTTTGAGCTGTGTTGAAAGCCTAACAAGTAAGTATCAATATTATCTTTATGATATGTTTCATAGTATGAGAGTTATGCCTGAATTGGAATGACATATGTGAGATATTGGTGAAGAAGTGTGTTGGAATCTTATGAACTGGAAAATTTTCACTGAACACGTTTTGGTATTTTGATTATAACTTGATCTGTGTATTTTCAAATGAGTTGATTCTTGATTCAAATTAAACTAGAGACATATGTCTACAACTTTTCTTGAAGAAGCCGAATGTTAATTCTATCTCTCAGCACCTCCAAATTTGTCTGGAATTAGAGTTAGGAATTCTGTTACAGTTTAAAAACAGCCTGAACTCTTTTGGATGTAACTTTCAGTATACTGACTCAAATTGTGTAATTTTAGTGTTATTACAAAATAGAAACATAGTGGAACAATTTTTTAGAAGAAATTTTTGCTGAAATACACCATTTTCCTTCTCATAAAAATCATGCAAAGTTGTCCCGAAAGGGAGGTGTTAAGATGAAAATGTTGAGGTGTGCTGGAATTTGATGACTAGAATGTTTTGAACATGCTTCGCTATTTTAGTTATATTTTGATCTGTAGATTTTCAAATGAAATAATTCTTATTTTAAATTGAACTAGAGACATAATTATACAACTTTTTTGAAGAAGTAAAATTTTAATTCTGTCTTTATGATATTCAAAATTGGTATGAAAGTGAGTTGTAGCTTAAGCTGAAGCACTGTCAGGGACAGAAATCATGTCCTGTGGTTATTGAATAAAATGTATTAATGTGGGCTGAATTAGACTAAGGTGTCGTCACAAAAGTTGTATCTTATTCTCTTAGCTTTAATTTAGTATAAAGTTTGTAATTTTTGGATATCTGAGCTGAAAGATATGAGTTGGGAAAATAGAGGGTATGATCATGTACTAGCTAAAAGTTCAAATGTGTACAATTTGTGGTATTTTGTGCATAACTATTTGAATACTGAATCAAATTGGATTATTTTGAAGTCATTAGGAACTTGAGACACTATAGAACAGCTTTTCAGAAGGACATGTTGTCTAATTTTGTCATTTATCCCACCAGATTAATTATGCAAATTTGACCCAAAATCATATGGTAAAACAATCTAAAGTGGTCACTTAGGTTATGAAATTGATTTCACATTGTTTTATTTTGGTCCAAATTATAAGTACCAAATGTTATAATGAGGGCTTTGATAACTGATCGGTTTGATGATGAAAATTACAATAAGATACCCGAAATTGACATGAACATGGATTATACATATTCAATATACATTAATGAATTCTTAATCATGCACAATAATGATTTGTATATGTGTTAAATGTTATAAAAGAACGCATAGAATGACCACTTCCAGATATTGCCGGGACTTCTAGGCAATAGGCAAACGGGAGCAATTGTAAGTAATTTAGACGGTAACTATTGTGAGTAACTTAAGATAGTCTCACCTTGATTTGTTTTATTATTACTGAATTAAAATTGATATTGATGAATGTGTACTGAATTGTGTACTGCTTTCAAACATGAAGGTCTGAGGTATTGATTGATGAATGAGATATTGAAGTGCTATTTATCTTTCTTCTGTTTATTGAATTTGACTTATGTTAATTATATTCTGAATTCCGGTCAATGATGTCCAAGGCATTTGATGCATGCTTATATCATTGGAAGTGCTTTTTCATGTGAATATGATTGTCTACTTGCTTTGCACATGTAATGTTTGAAATGACCTTGTTTTGTTTTAAAACTGTTGAGTCCTAGTTGTGGGTAAATAGGCAGGCTTAGAAGGGTCTGCAGCTGCTTTTGTTAATGGCACTTTGGTGTCTTCTGTTAATGGCGCTTTGGTGTCTTCTATTAATGGCGCTTTGGTGTCTTCAATTATTGACACTTCAGTGTTGCGACTTCAGTCTCTTCTAGACACGTCGGTGTCGAGACTTCGGTCTCTTCTATATAAGTCTTGTTACCCGCTTATGTAAATGGATTTAGCAGTCATCTTATTTTGTACTTTGATATCTGTTTGATTTTGACATAAACTAAATTATGTTCTGATTCTGAAGGATTTATACCCTCTTGTGTTATGTGATTCTGTTATTTATAAAAATCTATTCTGAAATGCATTTTGTCTGACTTACTGTTAAAAAAAATCTTTGAGATGCTGTTACATGATTCAGTATGACGAGTTGTCAGTTTATATATAGATTAGTTATTACTCACTAAGCTATATGCATAACACGGTGGATTTGTCCTGTGTAGGTTCAGAGAGAAGGACTTAAGGAATGGGACAAGTCAACCGCAATGACCAATGAAGTTTGAGTGTTGGTTTGAAAATAATGTAAATTTTTAGTTTGACTTTTGGGCTTGTATCTGATATGTATATGTGGATTTGTTTGTAAGTTTGTAACAATGATACTTCAGTTTGGTTTAGATTTTTCAGCGATTTTGTGTTAAGTACTATGTAATTTAATGTATGTTTGTCGGGATTGTTTACTAGAAGTTTTTGTATGCATTGGTTTGGTATACTGTTTTGTGTGGCATTCATACATCCTTCCAGGGGATATGTAGGTGTTACAATTTTTGGTATCAAAGTATGGTTTAGGCGATTCTGGTTTAACCAGCGCTCTATTGAGTATACAAATTATGTTTTGACCTAATGTGGTGTCCCATGTTTTATCTATAGAATTTACAATGGAAGGATCTCGCGAAATTGTTGACGAAGTTGATGAGAGCAATCAGCCGGAGCAAACTCATTCAGAAATACCAGGACCGTCGAGGGTCAATCGAGGTGAAGCTAAGGTGCCACCTCCTTCTCCAGCTCAGGGAGAGGCTTTGATTAAGCTGTTTCCAGGATATGATGACATTGCTACATCGACTGACAACACCTAAGGCTCCGATTGATCAGCTGAGGAAGTATAGAGCCGAGGAATTTACTGGGACATCTCTGGAGGAATCTGAAAGGGCTGAGTTCTAGATTGAGAAGGTGAAGAGGGTATTGAATGAGATCAATTGTCCAATTGAGCAGATGGTGCACTGTGCTATATCTCTCATTCAGGGAGTAGTTTATGAATGGTGGAAGTTCGTTTTGAGAAGTCCTCAGCTACCGGTACCTCTGACTTGGGATTTCTTTGCCCAAAAATTTAAAGCTAAGTATATGACCGAGGCTTACAGAAAGGATAAATGGAAGCAATTTCTAAACTTGAAGCAGAGAAACTTATCAGTTGTTGAGTACAATCGGGAATTCAGCCATCTCAGTAAGTATGCCCCAGAACCGGTGCTTACTGAGGAGTTCCGGTGTCATCAGTTTGAGGATGGATTGAATGATTTTGTTAAGGAGCATTTGGCAGTAGTTACTCTATTGCAACAAGTAAATTATCATCGGCTGGTATAGGTTGCTATGAAGATAGAGAGGCAAGAAGTGATGAAGAGGGAAAGGAATCAACAAAGGGGCTTTGCAAGAGGAGGTCAGTCCTCGGGCAAACGAAGTCGGGATATAGTTTCCTCTATGCTAGAGTTTACTCAGAGATCTGTGGCTTAGGGAAGGTCACAAAATTATCCCTCAATGACTGTTTCTAGTAGGGGTTCTTCTGTATGCCGAGGTTCTGATCTCCCGAAGTGCCCTCATTGTTCTGTGCATCATTGGGGTGTTTGTAGAAGGGCTACGAGAGTATGTTTTTGCTGTGGCAATACTGAGCATCAGATATCCAATTGTCCTCTCAGACAACCTCAGACGTCACAAGTAAGTATAGCGGTTTCTTATGCATCTGCTGGGAATAGAGGACGTGGTAGAAGTCGAGGGACACCTGGACAAAATAAACCTAATCTGAGTACCCCGTCAGAGACTGCTAATCGACCAGCTGTGCCTTTTGCTTCGGCTCGAGCTTATGCACTGAAAGATCATGAGGATCAGGATGCACCGGATGTCATTGCTGGTATGGTTTCTCTCTTTGGTTCTGAAATGTATGCATTAATTGATCTTGGATCTACGCATTCATATATCTATTCTGGAGAAATGTTTGACAAGGGGACGCCTATAGATCAGTTACAATATGATATGCATGTAACCAGTTCTCTGGGTAGTAGCGTGTTGGTGAATCAGGTGGTTAGGAATTGTCCTGTTATGATTCAAGGAAGTGAGGATGAAGTAGATCTGATTAAATTGCCATTCCACGAATTTGATTTGATTCTAGGTATGGATTGGTTGTCTAAACATCGGGAAGTAATTGACTGTAATGCTAAGACAGTTATGTTTAAGAGGCCCGATCAACCTGAGATTGTATTACATGGTGTTCGCACTAGTTCTTTAACTAATGTAGTATCTACTATGCAAGCTCAAAAGCTTCTCAGAAAGGGGTGTGAATCTTATCTAGCTTTTTTGCTTGATTCCCAAAAGGAGGGTGGTAAGGATAAATTGCTTGATATTCTTGTAGTGAATGAGTTTCCAGATGTTTTCCCTGAGGAACTGCTTGGACTCCCTCCTGAAAGGGAAGTGGAGTTATCTATCAAAGTTATGCCTGGCACTGCTCCTGTATCTAGAGCCCCTTACAGAATGGCTCTTACTGAGTTAAAGGAGCTGAAGGTGTAGTTATAAGAGCTTCTGGATAAGAGATTTATTAGACCCAGTGTGTCACCGTATGGAGCATCGGTGTTATTTGTTAAGAAGAAAGATGTCATACTGTGGATGTGCATCGATTACAGGCAGTTGAATAGAGCCACAGTGAAGAATAGGTATCCATTGCCAAGAATTGATGATCTATTTAATCTGTTGAAAGATGTAGGAGTGTTTTCAAATATAGATCTGAGATCGGGGTATTATCAGCTTCAGGTAAAGGATGTGGATGTACCGAAGACTGCATTTAGAACCCGTTATGGATATCATGAATTCCTAGTAATGCCATTCAGGTTAGCTAATGCTCCAGCAACATTTATGGATCTAATGAATAGAGTATTCAGGCCTTATTTAGACCAGTTTGTTATGGTGTTTATTGATGATATTCTGGTTTATTCTAAAAATGAACAGGACCATACTGAACATCTCTGAATTGTATTACAAACTCTGCAGGAAAGACAGTTGTATGCTAAGTTGAATAAGTGTGATTTCTGGCTTTAGGAGATATCATTTCTAGGGCATGTTGTCTCTTCTGAAGGAATTAGAGTTGATCCTAGTAAGATAGAGGCGATTGTTAATTGAAAGCTGCCACGGAATGTGACAAAAGTGAGAAGTTTTTTGGGTCTGGTTGGTTATTACCGATGGTTTATTAAGGGGTTTTCAGTGATAGCATTCCCTTTAACTAAACTGTTACGAAAGGCAGTGGAGTATGAATGGTCTAATAGATGTCAGAGTAGCTTTGATTAGTTAAAAAGTATACTTATTGAAGCTCCTGTATTAGTTCAACCTACTTTTGGTAAGGAGTTTGTTATGCATACTGATGCATCTGGAATTGGTTTAGGTTGTGTTTTGATGCAGGAAGGAAAGGTAGTTAATTATGCCTCTAGGCAACTAAAGACTCATGAACAAAACTACCCTACACATGATCTGGAACTTGCAGCAGTAGTGTTTGACTTAAAAATTTGGCAGCACTACCTGTATGGTGAAAGGTGGAGAATTTTCACAGATCACAAGAGTCTAAAGTATCTACTTACCCAGAAGGAACTCAATATGAGACAACAGCATTGGTTGGAATTATTTAAAGACTATGATTGTATTGTGGACTACCATCCGGATAAGGCTAATGTTATAGCTGATGCCTTGAGTCGAAAGACCATCTCAACATTTTCACTTAAGCAGACTAGATGGAAACTAGGATTTGATGGAGCTTTGATGGCTCAATTGAAAGCAAGGCCTACTTTGAGATAGGAGATTTATGACGCTCAAAGAGCTGATGATAAGTTACAACAACTTATCTTGACTACTCAGGAAGGTAAACAATCTGATTTTTCTATGCAAGGTGATGGTGAATTGTATTATAAGGAACGTTTGTGTGTGCCAGCTAATGATGAATTGAAGAAGAAGCTATTGTTTGAGGCTCATAATACAACATTTACTATGCATTAAGGTGTGAACAAGATGTATCAGGATTTGAAGCAGTATTACTGGTGGTCAGGTATGAAACGGGATGTTTTGGATTATGCAGCAAAATGTTTGACATGCCAGCAGGTTAAAGCTGATCACCAGGTTCTATCTGATTTGTTAAATCTTATTCCTATTCCTCAATGGAAATGGGATAACATTTCCATGGACTTTGTCACTGGACTTCCTCTCACTCAAAAGGAAGTATGATGCAACATAGGTAATTATGGATAAGTTTACCAAATCTGTTCATTTTCTACCTGTTCGTTCTGACTATTCTTTGGATAGGCTTGTAGACTTGTATGTGAATGAGATAGTAAGACTGCACGGAGTACCGTTATCGATTATTTCTGATCGTGATCCTTGATTTACTTCGAGATTTTGGAACATTCTACAGAAAGCATTGGGTACTCAGGTTAAGTTTAGTACTACTTTCCATCCCCAGACAGATGGAAAATCTGAACGAGTTATACAGATTTTGGAAGAAATGTTGCGGGGTTGTGTGTTAGAGTTTCCCGAGAGTTGGGATAATTATCTGACTTTGATGGAGTTTGCGTACAATAACAGTTATCAGACGAGCATTGGCATGGCACCTTATGAAGCGTTGTATGGTAGGAAGTGTAGAACTTCGGTTTGTTGGATGGAGTTGAGTGAAAACAAGATGATCGGATCAGAAATTGTGAAAGATACTGAAGAAAAAATTCAGATTATTCAACAAAGATTGAAAGTTGCCAGTGATAGGCAAAAGTCTTATGCTAATCTAAAAAGGAAATATATTGAGTATCAAGTGGGTGAAAAGGTGTTTTTGAAAGTGTCACTATGGAAATAAATGCTTCGGTTTGGAAAGAAAGGTAAGCTTCGTCCACGATTCATTGGTCCTTATGAAATTTTGAAGAGAGTTAGACCTGTAGCTTATCAATTAGCTCTTCTTGGAGAATTGGCCAAATTACACGATATGTTTCATGTTTTTATGTTGAGAAGATATCGGTCTGATGACACACATAAGATTCCTGTACAAGAAATTCAAGTGCAACCAGATTTGTCTTATAAAGAAGGGCCAGTTTCGATATTAGCCAGAGAAGTTAAACAGCTCAGGAACAAGTCAGTGCCTTTGGTAAAAGTACTCTGGCATGGAGGAAGCAACATGGGAATCGGAAGAAACCATGAAAGCTCAATATCCGCAATTATTCATATCAGGTATGAATTTTGAAGACAAAATTTCTTAAAGAAGGAAGAATTGTAACACCCCATGTTAGGGGTTAGAAAATTTAGGAATTTACAGTACATCATATGCTTTGCATAATTGAGTATTCGTTAATATATGCATATGAATTTTGACTTATACAAATAATTGTACATGCATTCATTGACAATTCCAGATAAATTTGATTTGTAAGTGGAAATTGTAGATTAAATTGGAGTGTATTAATTATGATTTGAAAATTTTGGTATATTTTGGATATTTTGAAATTTTTGGTGAATTATTTTGAGCTGAAAATTTATTTGGAGAGTGTTATTATTATTTCAAAATTTTTAGTGAATTTTAGAAATTTTCAAAATAGGTGACAAATGAACTAGTACTTAAGTGACAAATGAATCCATTCTTGTGTGACAAGTGGACCAATACTAAGGAGACATATGGACTGATTAATTGGTGACATATGGCAGCATCTAGAGTGGATTAGTGGCAGCATCTTGAGTTGGCAAATGTAAGACAT
>JANITW010000002.1:3764502-3789687 GCA_027564335.1 Erythroxylum williamsii | reverse complement strand
TAGACAAGGAATAAAACAGTAGAGGAACGTGACAACGCATAAGGGACAAAATTTAAATGGACAAGCATTGGAGACAAATAGCAACATACATAACGCAAGCACAACGAGCACACACAGTGAGCACGCTAGCGCTGCAGGGAACAAAGCAATAAATCATGAATTAGCAACAAAAAGCGAGGGCAATAAATTAATCACGCAATTAGCTACAGGAGGACAGCTCACGCTCACGTAACAAGCGTGAAGTAGGAGAAGCCACAGCAAGGAGTAATACGCAGCGTTTAATAAAGGAGCAAGGGGTTTGAGCCTTTTAGATGGTTGTGACCTTTATTGGTCACATCAGGCTACAGGAACAGGGAAGCAATAAAACAGAAGACACAAGAAAAACTGGAGGGGGCGGCGCTGGAGGAATAAAAATGCAGGAGGTGTGGGCGTGAGCTAGGCAGCAGGCTGGAGGCCTGCGGCTTGACTGGAGCCTGCGTGGGGCTGGCATAGCTGCGGGCTTGAAGCTGCATTCCAGAACCAACCAAGTGAAGCAACAGTAAAGGGGAACAATGTCGGCGTGAGCTAGAGAAAGAAAGTTTTGAGTGGAGAGAATTGCAAAAAAAAAAATCAGGAGAACTGATAGGGAAGTGTGTCAACCACGTTGCTCTCCCCCAAACGACGCCACCTGTTGCTAGCGTCTTGTTGATTCCACGCTAATCCCCAGCTTCCAGTCTCCTCTTTTAATTTAATTGCTTATTTCTCTTGGCTGTGGCATCTCCTAATCTTTTAATGTTGAACATTTATTTGGCTTATCATTGACAGTGGAGGCACGACAGTGGGCAGCAGCTTTAGGGAAGGTTAAACTTCAATTTTAATTTGTTAATTTCAGCTCTAGTTGATAGAGACTAGTATTATGTGTGGCTAATTTTCAATCTAGACAAGGTACTTTACATTTGATGCATGTAGTTCGTGAGACTCCTATGGTTTAATTGTTTTCGTTTATTTCCAATGTTTATTTAATCTCTATGCTTAATCGATTTATTATTGTTGAGTTTATTGATTAATGTGGCCAGTTATTAATTGACTTGATGATAAATTGTCGAATGGATTAGTTAATCCGTGATTACTGTCTATCGAGCGGCAAATTAATTTTAATTAAGAAATTAATGAGATTAAATAATTTGGTCTAAATAGATTGCGGCTTTTTCGATTCTGTTGGCTAAGACGAGGGTCCATTAGAGCCTACCGCTGCCATAGATTATATTCTGCGGAGCTTTACTCGGGAATAGTCTAATTAGTTAGGGTAATAATCTGCGGAGCTTTACTCGGGGTTATCGAATAATTACGAATGTATTGGTAGATTTGTGCTGTTCACGGTCTACTATAACTTTGTCCATAGGAATAAACGAAATTTATATTTTTGAGTCTATGATCGAATTACGGTATCAAATGAGAGAGTACCTTGACTAGGCTTTTATTCATATTATTTTCAATCTTATTTTTAATTTCTTCTTGCGTGATTTCGTGTTTTCTAAACTCAATCATTCCCATTTTAATTATTTTCGTTATTATTATTTTTATTATTTTTATTTTGTTTTTTATTTCGCACAAATAAATAATTACTTCACTGGTCTCTGTGGATTCGACCCTATTCAACACTTTACTCGCTTAAGTGTTCTAGAGTAGGAATTTATTTTTGATTGGTTTGACACGCCATCAGCCTCACACGTAAAATCGGGACAACGGATTCCACAAAAGCACAGGATACAGTCGAGACGTGGGCCTTTATAAGCAAAGCTGAACTCCGTTTACAAAACTGAGGCAATGAGCCCCACAATAAAATTGAGATAGTGGGCCCCGCAAGATAAATCCGAGGTTGTGGGCTTCATAAGACTCACAATAAAAAAAAATCTAAATTACTTTCTAATGTAGAGGGTCCACCTTAGTGGCAACCACAAAGCATGCGGTAAGTTAGACTAACAAGAGAAGCTCTGATACCAGTTTGTTAAGGTAAATGCCCTTGAATCGAACACTGGTTGAATTTAATAGCCCAAAAAAAATAACGAAAATAAAGATAGACAAAATAAAATGGGACAGAATACAAAGATTTACGTGATTCGGTCAATATGACATACGTCAACGGTTAGAGGGTGAGCAATTTTACTAATATGTAGAGAATGTATACAAGTACAAAGGCTGGAACAAAAGGCTTTCAAAACTCATCAAATATACAAAAAATAATTGAAAAGAGGACGAGAGGATTTGTAGGAATGATTGGTGTTTTGGTGATTGAAAGGAGAGGAAGGAGTGAGTGTGTTTAAGTCTGCAACTGTGCCTTCTATTTATAGTTGAAGTCCCAAGCATCTCTATAAAATTTTTCTAACCAGCGGTCATTATTGTTGACTTAAATGGAAGAGGCCAAGGAATGCAATGATGGCCATTATTTTTGACTTAAATGGAGGGGTCAAGACGTGCACATGCAACAATATGGTAGTCCCATAAGAATTGAGTAATCTCATTTGAGATATACTCTCCTCCATTGTCAGTGCACAGGCAATAAATCCTTTCACAAGTTCTACTTCAATAGCTTCTTTGAACACCTTGAACTTTGAAAATACATCAGATTTTGCTTTAGTAAAGTAAACCCAGACATACCTTGAGAAATTGTCAATGAAAGTCACCATATACTTCATCCCGCCAATTGATGTCTATTTGACAGGTCCCAAAACATCAAAGTGTATCAACTCTAATGGCTCCTCTGCTTGAAACTTGGACTCCTCATATAGTAACTGATGGACATTTCTATATTGACATCCTGCACAAATTGTGTCAGTTCTCACCTCAAGTTAGGGAAGTCCATTTAATATCGACTTTTTCATCATCACTTCCAAGTTGGAATAGCTGATGTGCCCTAGTCGCATGTGCCATAAATATGCTGTCTCATTTCTCCTCGTCTTATCCACATATGTAGTTTCTGCTATCATTACATAAACTGAATATGATCTTATGATAAACCTTCACGTCTTTTGGGCCAAATAGAACAAAGTGACCTAAAGATGTTAACTGTGCTACCGAAAGAAAGTTTTTCTTCATACTTGGGACATGGTTGACATGTTGTAGTGGCATTTCATCAGCATTATATTGAGGAGAGACTACTGTATCACTGATATAAGCTATCGGTAACTTTGAGTTGTTCGCTGTGACTATCACACGACTTCTCTTGTATTTTTTCATATTTTGTAGCTTTTCTTTGTCACCTGTTATGTGGTTTGAGCAACTGGAATCGATATTCCAATCGTTGTTGTAGTCAATCTACATAGTTGGCGCACTAAATGCTACCTCCTCTTCTACGGCGAAGCAGGCTTCAACATCCCAAACATCCATATTGTTGGAAGTAGCAGCGTTGCTTTCCACATGCTTCATCTCAGACCAACAAAATATTGCGTTATGATCTTTCTTGCAGCAATTATGGCACTTCCCTTGAAACTTATTGCCTTTGCCACAATGCTTCCATGTGTTAGCAGAGGAGGTGTCGATCACGCAGCGGCAACAAACCAGAACTAATAAACCTTTCCCTGTGTGAACAATCACAGCCAATATAAAAGAAAAACAACAGCCAACAAACTCACTAATACACGAAATTAAGCAGCAAAAAATAAATAACACAAGTAATTTTTTACTTGAAAAACCTCCCTCAATGTGAGAAAAGAAAAACCACAGGACCTAGTCCAGTAAAGAAAAACTCCAATATAATCAATCAAGTTATAGAGTTTTTCACCTCTAGATATAACTAGAGTCACCACTCAACTCAAAATACAACAATAATCATCAACAAGATAAAAAATCAAAGAGTTGAGAACAATATCACCCTTAAAATTTTAACAACTTCGACTGAAGATCAGGGCACCTTGGAAACCCCCAAATCCAATCTCCATCGTTCAGAATGAAGAACAATGAGAGAGAAACCTCTTGTTAAAATTTCAGGTCGATCCGACAAGAAATCACCATCCGATCGAAGGTTAGAAGATTACTGCGCAAAACTGAAAAAACAGAAAAATTTTCTTCTTTCTCTCTCTTCCTTCTCTCTCCCTCTCTCTCTTCTCTTACGGCTCAAACTCTCTTCACTTCTCTTCTGAAGGGTTTAAAACACCCTTATATATGTTAGGCTTTGGGCTCTACTTAGGAGTGGACCCAAACCCAACACCTGCTCCCTCTACATGAAAGCCCCTTTTGGTTTTTTGGCTCTTTGCCTTGTCTTCATTTCTTTTAAAACCACTAGTGGTAGGCTGCTTAGAATCCAATCTACCTTCGTTGGTGTAGAGGGCTTTCTCATCATTTTTCAGTGAAACTCCTCCCATTTGTTTTGCTAAGGCTTCTTGACCAGCGAGCAAATTCTCAAACTCAACGATTGACAACTGATTTTGCCATCCCTGTATTACAGCGACAAAGCCTCTAAATTTTGGTCTTAAACCATGGATGATTATTCTCTTCACCCTAGTTTCCCTGTTTGGAGCTTATGGATCCAATTCTAAAATCTCCCAGCATAACGACTTCACTTTGTAGAAGTATAGTGCGACTGTCATGTCGCATTGTGCCACTGACAATTGCTCGCTTTCTAGAAGTTGAAGCCTCGTATCTTTCTTCTTTGAAAACAACTTGGCAAATGTGTCCCAAACTTCTTTAGGTGTTCCGACATCTCAAATGTGCTCCAACATATATTCCTCCACAGTTGTGTTCAAGGCGCACATTGCTTTGGCTGCTTTAATCTTCCATTTTCGCAGCGTACCATTTGCATCCTCTGCCGCTGGTTGTGCAACTTCATTTACGTTGTGACCTCCCACAAGTCTTAGCCTTGCATATAATACATCATGCAAGTAGACCAAGAATTGCAGTTTTGGTTGTTGAGCTTTCTAATTCCACCAATGAATTGGAGACCTGTCATCTTGCCCAAAGAAAAAAACTCACCTAACTTACAAGTGATGCCTAGAAAAGGTGCGGTTCTGATACCATAATGTTAAAGATAAAGATAGAAGAATGCATAAAATAGAAGAAAATTTGTTGTTGAAAATTGAATTATTGAACTAAAGCAACATGAAGCCTTATATAGGCATTTACAAAGCCACTAAATTACCCACTAACTCCATAACGTTATTGACCCATTAACTCCAACAATAAAAATAGAACAAAAAATTACAAAGCCGCGAAATCAACTTAACCACCAAATCCATAACGTTACTAATGCACTAACTCAAAGAGAACAAACAAACCACTAATTGATAGTTTAACTAAGTCTTTGATAAGTTGGTGTTGCAGTTTAAAAGGAATAATTACAAAACTTTTCATCTGTTTTCCTGAAAACCAAGATCATTAAAATTCTATAAAATGATTAACATATAAATTATAATAAAGTATGAATCTTAATTCATAACTTAATTTAAAGCATGATAATATTCTTATTGTATCTCTTGAATCATTTTCGAAACTGACTTATCTCAACCTCCGTAGACGCACAAGTGTATTGTCTCTATAATGGTATTTATAGAACAAGTTGAGAAAACTTTGTAACTGTTGTAGAGAGATTTAGACAATTAATACTGCTCCATTAGAAATTGAACCTATTTATAAAAGATTTTAGATATTTTAGTAATTTAATTGAAATTAAATTCTAATTTTAATTAAATTATAATTATAGTTGCAAGTAATTTTAATTAAATATCAATCATGCTCGAATAAAGTCTAATATCTCATATTAATTCTTATTTATTAAATGTCTCATATTTAATTACAAAGCTTCTCAAACTTTATATTTAAGTCTAACTTGATTAAAATATCTTTGTTCTCTTCAACATGTTGTTTATATATGACCTATCAGATTCTAAAATATGTTAGCAATTGCTACAACCTATAACTTTAAATCATATTTAAGATTAAACAAATTAAACTCCTTTAATTAATCATTAATTATCTAATTAAACAATTTGTATTTATAGATTAAGATTAATGTCTAGCAATACATTATGATCACTCAAATTTTGAAGAATGTTAAAGTGATTTTGACTAATCTTTTCATGTATGACTTTTCTGTGTAGTTTAAATGATATATAGTTTAAAAAAGTTTGTGGTTAACTATTAACAGTTATTTATGGTGTATTTTATCATAAAATAAAAAAATATTCTAGTAAAATGAAAATTTCTTTAATTAATAAAGTTAACCATGAATAATTTTTAAATTTTGGTCTTGTAATAGGTTCATAATAATTTTAATGGAAGTAAAAGCAAGCTATTTAGCGCAACACGAAGAACTTGTAAATGGAACTTTTCTTTCTTCCCATCTCTTGTAAGGCACATCAATTATTTTGGAAGTGATAGGTCAGAATAAGGAAAAAAGAACAAAAAGCATGAAATTACGGTTATAGTTCGCTTTCAATCCGCTGTCAACTAAAGAGAATATTGCAAATTCAGCATTAAAGGAATAAAAATAAGGTGATATGTTTTATTCTAAGATAAGTTAAAAGTCGATATGCCATTTGTTAGTTAATCAGAAAAATTTAACTTATTAAGATAACAAATTTGAAAGTGATTAATTTTTTTTATATTTTTAATTTTGTATTAAGTTTTTAAATTTTAAATTTTAGTGATTAACTTCTTAAATTTTGTACAAATTAAATTAAAAAATTAATTTTCTGAAATAATTAATAGATGACAATTTATGTAACATTTGATGGACCTATTATATTTAAATTTTTTTTTATATGATTTATATAATTTTTAAAAAACTAATTATTAAATTAAAAATTTGACACTAAATTCAAACAATCTTAAAAAAATATTTCTTTAATTTATTAGGTCGCATTATTTATTGAGAAATCTTTGTCTCTATTTAAAAGTAATTATATAAAAATTAATCATTAATTATTTTTATAAATTTATAAAAGATTTTAAATATAGAATATTATATTCATCCCTTGTATGAATTTTACATTTTATATCATTGAATAAAATAATAGTAAACAAGTTAAAAGTGGTGGTGAATAACTTTCTATGAGATTCTTTTACCGGAAGAATTAGCAAAATATTGTTGGGTAGTCCTGTTCGTGTTATAGTGCTAGCTGGTCTTGAAAGTTTCTCCCTTGAAGGATTGAAGAAGACTCCTTCAGCTAACAACACTGGTCACGCGCACTGCTCACGTAAGAGGAAATATGTCACACTGCACTTCTTAAACTCCTCCTTTGTTCTTGAATTTGTACTCTGTCTTCAATGCTGCTGTAATTTCTGGAATTCAAAACAAAGTGACACTGCATACTAAAACGATAAGCTGAAATGATGATTGTGTGCTTTATGAATTTGGTTTCACTAGAACTAACTTCAAGGTTTTTTTTTTTTTGCAAAAAAACTACTACTGTTACTGAAAATCAAAGAAAGACATAACAAACAAATTGAAAACTTGAATAGTAAAGTTATATTGAGAGTTTTCTGGTTTTTCCCTCTTACTTGCTTCTTCTAAATCTACTTCTACTGTTCAACTTCTAAACTTGTTGCTAGAAAACAAAAACAACAATGTAACAAAGAAAAGAAACTTGAAAGAAAATGATTTTGTATTGAAGGTTTTTTGTATTTTTCTTATACTTTTTCACCTTCTTCTACTCTTCTAACTCTACATCTACATCTCTAGTTACTTCTACTTTTCTACTTACTTCTCTTCTCCTCTACATTTCTACTGCATCTACGAAAATAAGGAGGATAATGAGCTTTATATATGAGCTCTACAACTTTTTGCTGGAAATAAATAACTAGAAACTAGAGAACAAAAGCATAGATTTGACAAGACATAAAAGTAAACAATTTTTGTCTTTGGTGTAACTAAAACTGACATTGCTATATTGCTAACTACAACTCTAATATTTTCCTTCTGCTGGGAACATTTTCTGATGATGACAGACTTTTTTAAACAGCCATCTTTAACCCTAATCACACTCTAATCAAATAGTCATCTTTACTTGGTTCTTTTTCTTCTGGTTACTTTTCTCCTGGTTACTTCCTTCTAAGTAACTAACTGGAATCTTCAACTTTTGCAGTTTTTCCTGCACTTCTTTGTTCTGTTCTTCTTCAACACTTTAGGCTGTCCAAGACAACTCATCTCAACAGCTGGCTTGTAGATTCTGAGGCAAGTCAGTATAAATCTGAGAAGCCAATTGTAAGGATTTGTGGATTGATACAAGAACAATAACATTCACTCATAAGTTGAAACTGCTAAAATGAAAAATCGTCCAGTAAAAATGGAGGATGCAAGAACACAGATGAGCATGGAGCATTTCAGGAAGTGGTTATTAGCATTTGACGATGACAATAACGGTAAAATAAGCGTGAAGGAGCTGACGGAAGCATTCCGGATGACCGAAAGGTGGTTTTCGTGGTGGAAAGCCAGGCATGCCATGAAATTTGCAGATTCCGATGGCAATAGCTTTATCGATAAACCCGAAATCGAAAAGCTTGTGGAATTTGTTCAGGAGAACTTTAAACCCTAGTATGCGGCTTGTCATTGTCTGGTAGTTCTAATCAGACTCCAGTGTCTTGATCATGGCCAGTCGTCTGGTTTATAATGGGTTTGAAGTTATAGTCAGCTTTCATATAAGAAGATTGATGCCTATCTGTTTCGAATATGCAATTAAATGGTTAAGTAATTTACTATAACGTTATCCACGAAAAATAAGGTAAGACAACTAACTAGATTCTTTTTCTTCTTTTTTAGCCTCTACGTCTATATCACTTTACAACAAGATTCTTCTTTAAACAAATTACGTGAAGCAACTAGGGTAGATCAGAGTAGTATATAATTCAGAAGCCTGAGCCTGAGTTCTGTGCGACGTACACATAATCAAGTGCATCTTAGCTAAACTTACTACACTCAAAATGCCGGTGAAGAGTGGTCCGATGACTGGAAAGCCAGAAATGACGAAAGAGCAGTTCAAGCGGTGGTTTTTGCAAACATACGACGCCGACAAAGACGGCAACATTAGCCGAGAAGAGCTCGCCGAAGCCCTCCGTGCCGCTGGTTGTTGGTTTCCAGGCCGTAAGGCGAAGCACGGGTTACGGTTTGCTGACGAGAACTCCAATGGCCGCATCGACAACAGTGAACTCGACAAACTTGCAAGCTCAGGCTGCATAGAGAAGTTCTTGGGTATCAGGATCGTAGATCGTAAAGAATGAGCATGAGTTTTGATATCTGCTGCTTTCTTTCTTCTTTATCCTCAATTCTGGGGGGATCAGCCTCTTTATACACTACTTGGGTTAATAATTTATGAACAAGCTATGGTTGTGAACTGCTTAATCTTATATATATATATAAAACTCTACTTATGGTCTTGGTGTGTTGAAGTTCCTATTCACAACCATGATTACTTCTTTTGCCTCCGATCTGATTAAGCTTATTATCGCTCGACATTATAACAGCTTCGGAGATGTCAGATAATGTTTTTTTAAAAGAAAACTATATAGTTTACGTTTTTCCTGATAGAGGAGTGAAGTGACGTTCTACACATTCTTGTAGACGTAGTTCTATATACATATTTTGACTAGTAATACTGTCAATAAGAACATAGAATAGATGCAAGGAAATTTATTTGTTAGAAGCTTACATTTAAAAAGGACCCAATCTTTAAAACTTCCACTAATGAAAAATCTAAAAGGTGTAACTCTTTTATATATGTTAGTTTTATATCTAAAAAGATCCAGCCTTTATGAGTTTGGACTTACGAAAAATTTAAAAGATGCAATTATGAACTTATACTTGGCAAAAATCTAATAGATAAAACCTTTTCATATTAAAATTTAACATTAAAAAAGATCCAATTTCTATAAGTTTTCACTTATGAAAATTTTAAAATATGTAATTATAAAGTTCTACTTAAGAAAATTTTGAAAGATGTAACATTTTTATGTTAAAATTTTAAATGTATGTATCTAATTTTTATGAACTTTTAGTTATAAAAAATTTAAAGATGTAATAATGAAATTCTACTCGTAAAAAATTTTAAAAACTGTAACCCTTTTGTATTAAAATTTTACTTGTACAAGAAATTATACCTTTATGAACTTCTATTTATGAAATTTAAAAGCTGTAACCTTCATTTAAGGACAAAAATACTAATATAATTTATTTGTTGCACGACCAAAATTTAGTAGTTTCACCTTTCACCGCATAAAAAATGAAAATATTGCTACTCCTGTTGATAATTTACATACCAGTTGTAGTTCTGCAAGTAAACTTAAGCTCTAATTTTGCACCTCTTGATTTTGTTGTAACACGTATGATAGACCTTATTATGTGTCCTGGATTATTCATGAAAAGGTTAAAAAGGAAAGAGATACAGAATACCTGATTTCGGTTTTATCTAAATTTCCAAAGCAATTTTCAAGGCCAAAACGAGCTCAAATCTCTCTACACTTTTACAGAAAACATTCACAGATACATGGTTAACGCTTTTCTATAGTTTTCTCAAGACTTAATTGCTTTTAATGGGTCAAAGAATTTGTATGCCTACGAATGATATGAGCAACTGTAAGCAGTGACGAAGCCAAGAATTTAAGATAGGAAGGTCCAAAATTTTAATTTGGCCCAATGTATCACAGAGCTCCAAATCATTAAAAAATATTTTTTAAAATTTTGGAGGGCCCAATGGTGTGCCTTCGTCAGTGACTGTAAGAAACCTTAATCTTTATATATAGCTTCCATATCGAGCTTTCCTATCATAAGTTCGATATGAGTCCGTTCTATATACTAATCAGGATCCATTCTTTTTCCAGACTTCGACTCATTAATTTAGATCATTTATTGGGTCGCTTTATTACCTTTGTTTGGATATCAAATTATAAAACTTAACTAATAAGTTATTAAAAATCTGAAAATACAATTATTAGTTGTTTAAATTTATGAGGAATGATAAAATTGTCCAACACTTGTCGGTTGAAGTTTCAATTCACAATCATGTTCACTTCTTGCTTTCTCATCTGAATAAGCTTTGATTGCCCGTAAGTATTGTCTAGTTATGACTACTAAAGAGAAAGGCACGCAAGGAACAGATTCACTTGAACGCTCGCTGTATATTATTCTATATGAATAATGCAACCACGAATGACAAAATTTTGCTACATCGCTACATCAAAAAATGAGGTGGGTAATAATTACATTATCGTTTTTTTTCATAATGATTCCTATTTCCAGCGATGCTCATCAGTGTCCCTATTGCCAAAACCAGCCAAAAAGGTGCTGTGCTCTGAAGGGAACAGTGCTTTGATGTCCTGCGGTCGTAGGAATGAGAAGCATTACAGCTTAAACCACCTAAAAGAAAAGGAAACTATAAACTTCTCCAGACTTGGATATTATTCATCATCTAACGTACTTTACTTTATTACTCCACTACTGAGAGTCTATGCTCACCTCAATTTGTACTGCTGACTATAGAAGAAAAGAAAAATTCAAAGAACACTGTGGACTCGTCGAATAATTCTTTTAATTCCAAACTTAGAAGGATCTAACGTGGTCAAATCATAAATCTTGGGCTTGATGGTGATTACAAAACAGTGTATGCGTTAAGGTAGAGAGCATAATTCATAGGCCAATACAAGCCTCAACAAATGAAACTCACCTCTAAGGAGGCAATCTTAGAATTCATGAGGAGCCTTTCTGATCACTAATCACTGTCGAAAAAGTAAAATTTATTCAAATAGAAAATTTATTAACAAAAAAAGTTTCTTGGCAGAAAGTCTGTATTTGTAAGTATTTTCAGAAATTATTTTTGTCAAAATTAATTTTAGATATTATTTTGTTAGAAATGTGTGTTATCTTCACAAAACGAAGAAAGGAATGTTAGATTATTTAATGTCCCATGTAATTTATTGATTGAGTCCTATGAAATGCACCCGAGATAATGGTTATTGGGTATTACTCGAATGGGTCTCAAATGGGTCATAGACCCTTTTCCTCTCTCTTCTAATTCCAAGAGACATGTCATTTGGTCATGGTATATAAGTTGTAAAAAACTTATGAATTTTTTTTTCATTCTTAACTATTGAGAAAATCAGAAAGGAAGAAGACGAGAGGAAATAAACTATTTCAAAGCAATCAACATTTAACGAAGAAGCAATTATGGATACAGGTACACAAAATCATTCGATCCGATAAAATGATTTGCATTCACGAACTGTTTATTCGGAATTAGACTATTGTATATCGACATATATACCGAGAGAACTACAAATGCACCGACTGGCTTGCTACTTATGCAAAACATTTTGATGTAGGAATCACTTATTTTGATACTATACTCATTTAGTATCACTTTATCCTTTTAGAAGATATATCGAAAATCAGTTTCTATATACTAGTTTTGTAATTTGTTTCTTTTGCTTTTCTTTTATTAAATAAAAAAACGTTTGAAATTTGAAGTCAGAAAACCAAAACGGTTTGAGCTTCGTTAGAAATCTGAAAGATAAATATGAATCTGTTGCAAAGAATAAAACTTGGAACCGGCGGTGGATTGTAGAGATTATATGTACAGAAAATTTACAAAATTTCAACTTTGTATGTGCTTTTTGGCCATCTTCTAATGCCCTTATCAGCATTGCTTCGGGAGATCAGGAAACTGGTCCGTGTCTTGCCTGTGATTCTAAGGAAAAAGCTTCTTGGTTTGCTGGAATTTCAAGATGTCTGTCGCTGCTGCTAATGTTTCCATCTGAATGATCGGGGCCGGGGAGCAGCCATTGGCGAGAATGTTCGCCTGAAGTCTCGGGACTATTAGACGGTGGGACCATGCTGTGTGTTGCTTGCCTAGCATGTTTACCTTCCAAGGAGGCTTGTACGGGGAACCGACAGACCGGACATGTAGACTGCTTTCTTAACCAAACGTCAATGCAGGAGAGATGAAAGTTGTGACCACATTTCGGCATAATCCGCAACACTTCCTTCTCTTGATAGTCTCCTAAGCAAATGGAGCACCTGTTTTATCACCACAAAGCTTCTTCAGCCTCATGTGCATTCCATTAAACTAACAACATTAGAAGTAAGTTCCTAACTATGTTTGAGAGGATCTTAAACCAACATCTATAACAGATTTGGCAACAACGCGACATGCTTCAACAACCTTGGTAAAATCCAGTTCTTTCAAACATGGGAACAAGTCAGATGATACAACTTACTGTGCATCTTCTGCGGAACTGAATGCTTCACGGCTGAACCTCATAGTGGGGATTGCAGCAACCATAACTGGTTCAAGACCGCTAGCCCGATGCTCTGGCTGCAAGATGAGGAAAGAAAAAGCATTTAGTGCTCAAACTTTCAAGATATTCACTTCCAAAATTTGAAACAATATGCAGAAAGACAGCAAAAGCAGTGATCTTTCCACCCAAAAAGACCCCTCTAAAGAAAGTAAATCGTTTCATCTGCCATTGGAGATACTATACAGGACCTCCCATGTAGAACACATCCCAACATTCCCAATTTGAGCTAAATTTCTTCATAGTCAAATTGAACTAACAAGAAAACCAATCAATTCATAACAACCACTGGGACTTAAGAGATAAACCTACTCCTCATCTAATACCTCTGTACGTCTAATTTAACGGTTACACTCAAAAGGATAGTGAAAACCACAAAGATATACCAAAACAAAGATGATAATAATAAGAACAAAACCACTGAAGTATACATAACAACTCAGAAACAACATTAGTCATCTTTTTTGGGTCATTGATGCACGAATCCAGGAAAAAGCTATTTGTTTAGGCGATTCTCACCAACTAACACACCATACCTGTTCAAGGTCAATCCTGGATTCGATCTCAAACATTGGTCTGGATTCAGCTCCTCGAAGCCTCCCACAGATTATTCTCGTACAAACAAACACGATAAAAGTGGCACTCATCCCAAATCCAATAACAGTAGTAATCAAATTCATCCCTGAACCGAACATATCCCTTTAATTTCTTACCCCTCCCAAATCTTCGACTCAAATTAAATGCCCACAAGTCCAAACCCAACGGAGAGACAGACTAAAAACAATAAAACCGAGAAAACCCCCCTTCCAAGCTTAAACCCAATGAATATGGAGTCAGAACGAGGAAGACCCAGATGGGGAGTCTTCAAGAAATGGCGAGTCTTTTACAGTTTAAACCCCGAATTTTCAAAAATGAGAAAGAACCCATGTTAGGAATCGCAATCGCTTTGGGTGGACTCAAAGAAAAATTCCAAGAGAAGGAGTGAGTGAGGCATTGAAATGGAACGGATGGCGGTGATTGGAGGAGAGAAGCGACGAAGACATCTCGTTTTCGTCTTCCTTGGAATTTCACCGCTGGGCTCCACCATTGAAGAGGGACCAAGGAGAAAATTTTTAAGGAGGTGTCAAGCAAGGTGGTGGCTTTATATGTGCATATATACATATACATATATATATACACCCGCATGTATCAGACGGTTGATATGGAGGCAGGTGGTTTGTTTTGGCGGCAAAAAACAGTGTTTCCAACGGTAAATTAGTAGATACCATATAGATTCCTCTCACCTTCTGCTTTTTTTCCCCTTTTTTTAAATAGGAATATAATCTTTTTTGTTAAAAAAAAAGATGGCCATGGGAATTTTTCTTTATTTTAATATTTTTTAAAATTAAATTATAAAAATTTTATTGAGACTTGAATTTTTATGAAAAACTTTTTTTTGAAACTTTAATGTGTATTATACAAATTCTTAAATTACTCATTGTATTTTTTCTTTAAGTATTTGATTATATTATTTTTATTAATATGATTTTTTACTTTTTTGTTTTTTATTTTTCTTCGTATGAGTCGTACATTAACAATCTCTCTATTTATTAAGGGTAAAGTTATATATCACTAGCCTCTCTGAAATTTGTATTTGAGTGAATTTTTTACTAAAATATTACTATAATTATTTTATTATTGTTGTTGTTAGTGATATTGTTAACCTCTGTTAATAAGGATAAAGGAATCTGATTGAGAGCTACTTACTTCATTCCTTGAAGTAGTCTTTGTTAGGAAGCAAGCATTTGCTTAAGTGTAATGGCAAGAATTGTTGAACCAATGAAACATAAAGCCTTGTGTTAGACCCTTTAAATTTTTTATATACTATAATTAATTAATTAACTAACTAACTAACGTAATTATGGTGCGTACTTGTTATTTTAATCACAATATAATAACAATAATAAGATAAAACTAGGCTAATTGTATTATTATATTCATAATATAAAGATAATTTTTAATTTCGAATGTATAAATAAAATTAAAGTTACTAAAGTATTTGACTATAATTGTAACAATAAAATAATGATACTTCTTTTAATTATTAAGTAAATAAACATGAAATTTATGTAATTATGTTCTATTTATAATATGATTTTTTTTAAATTCTCGAGTTTATAAATAAAATTAATATAATTCAAATTAAAAAAAACTAACTGTAGAGTTTTTTTTATAGATCTTATCTGATAAGCACTTTTTTAAAATGTCAGTTAACTATTTGATTGTCTTTTTAAAAAGAGTTTTTTAAAAGAGTTTCATACAATAGACTGTTTAACAACATAAATATAAAAAATACTTTTAATTTTAACTATATTTTATTTTATAATAAAAATTATATATACATATAAAAATTATTTAAAGTATATTAAACAATAAGTAAAGTGCAATATATTAATTGTTGTATAATTTTAAACCATATGAAGCATAAATAAAAATATATCTAACCAAATCTTTTATATGGATTATAACATAAGTAAACAAATATCAAAAATAAATATTAAAACATATAAAAAGCTAAATAATATTATATAAATATAAAAATAAATATTTAAGTTGAGTAAACACTTAAATACATAATAAACGTAACGATGAGTTTATTAGTATGGTAAGAATTATGTGTAAAACACAAGAGTCAAAAGGATTAAAAGATAGATTTATTAATTGATCTAAAAATCTATCCAAAAAAAAGTTAATTGAGAGGCTTTTTTTTACTTTAAATTTGAATTTCTTAAAAAGTGTTATTTTAATTGCCAAAAAAGGTATATCTATTTAAAAAATTCTTTTTTATTTTACCTACATCTCAACCATCAAAAGTTCATTCAAAAGAGTAACTTACTCACATTCATGATTCATCTCAAACATCATTGTTTGATTGATTCTGAAAGAATGATAGTAATCTAGAAGGAAGCAGAAAAGTTGCCGTTAATTTCTTCCATGTCATTGATTACGGTAAAAGATCATTCTGGGGTTCATAGATTATTACGTATTAATAATTCATGATTTATTCAATTAATAATTAATAATTCTATCTTTATAGAAAAAGACAAATCTAAGAGTTGGATTGTGTCACTTTCCCAATAACGTAAAAGATCAAGGGAGGAAAAAGTTAAATACATTCAAGATCTAGTTCACATCAAAATTGAACTTCCTCTTCAATCACCAACTTTTCTGCTTAAGAAATACGCTTATAATGACTTTATAATTTGTAAAAAACAATACAAGTTTTTGAAAACAATAAAAAATAAAAAAATAAAAATCCCTTCTTATTGTTAAAAACCTCGATTATAAATAAATTCATAAATCATCATAGTCTCGCTAAAGCGTGAAGTCTGAAAAGATTCGAAAATACACGGTCTTATCCTTACCTCTTTACAAAATGATAATCTATTTTATTGAATTTAGATATTATATAATATAAACAAATTATTTCATAAGTTTTAATAATCAAATTCTATAAAAATTATATATATATATATATATATATATGTGAATAGTGTGAATTAAGGAATATGATCAATGTAGAGTGAGATTTATATAAACAAAAATTGAGTGATAAAGCTTAGTAATTAAACCAACTGATTTGACCGATTCAACCTTAAAATTTTTTAATTGTTCAATTTGATTTTTAATTTATAGTTCAATTTATTTTAATAACTATTGTTATTAAAAATTGATCAAATTCTCTCAAAGACTTCAAAAATTTCAATGGTAAAGCTAATATCTTCCAACAATATCTCAAATTCTTTAATTTAATTCAATTTTTAATCGATTTTATGAGTGTCTAATATTAGTTGAACCTTTTAAACATTAAATCTTTTGTCTTATAAATTTAATTTCTTATTTAATTTTTAAAATATTGGTAAATCTATAATCATATTATGAATATTTGTAATGCATCTCAAAATATATAAACAAGATAAAAATTTTAGAGATCAAGTAAACAATTCAAAATTGTAATTAGTAAAAAATTTTAAAATTTCATTTTTCTCATTTTATAACCTACTTTTTGATTTATATTTTGAAATTCAAAATTTTAAATTTTTATACAAACTACATCGTTAAAATCATTATTAGACATTAATATGTGGGTGTTGATGCTTTTATACATGTAAAGAGATAGTATATTTTATTATATTTTAGTTTTAAAATATATTTTATTTATAAAAATCGAGTTATATTTTATTTATGTAATATTTATTTATGTATTTATTATAATTTTATTTATATAATTATTTAACATGTTAATTTTACGTGTTTACTCTTTACATATATATATATGAGTCTACTGAAAACAACATCTTTATTATGTAAAAATAAGGTTGTGTAATATCGTATCTTTCGTAATCTTACTTTATTATAAAATTTCGGACTGAAATTGATTACAATGACGAAAAAGAATCTGTCCAAAACGTCTTCGTTGTGTCCTCTCTTATGATTTAACCTGTCTGGAGATGATGTTACTGTTGGGAGGAGGAAAGATAGGATGATCCTGGGCTGGGATGCCACTATCCTTAGTCTATGTTAAACTGTTCCAAGTACCTTTGTCCTCGAATCTTCGGTGCTGTTTGTAGTACAGTACACACACATAAAATTGATAATGGCGGTGGCACACGTGGGAATGCTGTCTCACAGTTGCCTTCCTTTTCTTCCTCGACTTAGCTTCACCAATCGGAAGACATTTACAGGTAATTATGTAGAATGAAAGTGAAACATTTGCAAGTTTTCTTTTATGTGTATAATCCACTGAGTTGAATGGGATTGTGTATTGGGCACTCGAAAGTTACTGCAATGAGTGAGGACCCAGTTCGTGAATGGATTTTGTCTGAAGGAAAAGCGACCCAGATTACCAGGATTAGTTCTGTTGGTGGAGGTTGGATCAGCCTTGCTAACCGTTACGACACTGATGCTGGGTCATTCTTTGTGAAAACCAATAGGTGTTATTGATACCGTACTCTTCTGGTTTAGTTGCTTACTTTTAGTTTCTATGTATGTGTAAAAGGAATTTGAGGTTTTGGTTTGTGGGTATTGGGTTAGGAGTATTGGACCGTCCATGTTTGAAGGAGAGGCTCTTGGACTAGTGGCTATGTATGAAACTGGAACAATTCGTGTACCTAGGCCATTTAAGGTGAGAAATCAGTATAATTCTACTTGAGAGTTGCTTTTGCTTAATCTGTTTCCTGTTGTTGTGTCTTAGGGTAAGAGAAGCCTGAGCGAGTAACTTCTTGTTAACCATAATTGCAGGTTGGGCCTCTACCCATGGGTGGATCATATATCATCATGGAATTTATCGAATTTGGAGCATCGAGAGGCAATCAAGTGAGTTCTGCAGAAACTTTTTTGAGACTGGTTGTTAGTTTACCGTTAAATCTTTGTTATTTAGTTTCTTGATATGTTCTTTTCTTTCCCATTTTTAGTCTACTCTAGGGAGAAAGCTTGCTGAAATGCACAGAGCTGGGAAATCTCAAAGGGGGTTTGGTTTTGAAGTTGATAACACCATTGGCAGGTGAATAAATTGAAAGCGATCTAGAAGGGGGTTGAATAGATCGATGATAATTTTTTGCAAAATTCTAAACAAAAACAACAAGTTAATACACACGAAATAATCAACTTAATCAAATGAAAATAGTAGGGAAGAAAAGCAAACACTGTTTTTATAGAAGTTCGGTGCTAAGACTTACGTCCTCTACCAAAACTCCCACTTAGGATTTAACAAACTACTATATTGTACACTTTTTAGTTCAGTGCAAACTTTTACAACCACTTGAATTCCTGCTCAAGCAACACCTTATAATCCGATTTGATTTCCGATACAAATCCAACCACACTAGTGATTTTCCTCTAATCACTCAACTCACAATAACAATGGTTGAAATTGAAAATTGATAAAGCTCAGCACAACTAGACAGAATTGAATGAGCTAAAACTCATATAGTGGTTGGGAATGATCTGAACAAAGACTAACAGCAATGCATCTCCCTTCTCTTCAGTATATCCATAATTTTTATCAGCTTCCTCATCAGTGTCACCACTTTAAACCAGATACACAAATTTTCTTCGCAAATGAAAATTTCTTTTCCATTTATACAAGATTTTAAATGAACTTCACTGTTCACATTACTTCTAATAACAACAATATTGGCATAAAATTCTCGTACCATGTCCTCATATATCTCATCCGGAAAACCTAGAAAAAATCTCAAACCAAGGCTAGTGAGTTCCATAAACAACATCATATATTCACTGTGATCTAACTCAACTCATTCAAACTTTATAGAAGGAAAAAAGACTTCATTTTTCAGTATCTTATAGTACAAATTTTGTGCTTCCGTTGAAATGAATCGAAACTCTACCTCCTCGGTTTCTCTCTCAACACCTCCTCTTGAAGAAGAACCACGAACTCGTGGTCGTTTCGATGGATATTGAGGTGCGGAATCTACTTCCTTTCCTTTCCCGAAGTCTTCTTTGGAGCCATGGTGAAGAGCTTGAAGATTGTAGAGAAATTTCACAAAAACAGAGAAGTGCCGTAAGTTAGGCTTTGAAGGTACGAAAATGAGATTTTTGAGATGAAGAGAGGAAATAAGATTGGGGTTTTAACTTTTTGGGAATGGGTTGATGATGGAAGTGTCGGATTTGAAGAAATTTTGAAGGATTAGTTGACTTGGAGGACGAAAATCGCAAAAAGAGAAGATAATGGGTTTTCGGAAAAACAAGAAAGAATGGGTTTTTTTTATTAAAGGAAGAAATAGATAAGATGTTTAAAGGGGAAGGAGTTCTGAGGTTTTTAGAAGTAGATTGACGATGAAAGTGTTGATTCTTCAGAGATTGAGAGGTTTAGTCGAGTGAGAGGTCTATTGTAGGTAGAAGATGATAGTTGTTTGAAAGAAGAGTGAGTTTGGTTTTAAAACAAAAACCCATGTGCATTCCTAGTTAACTGGTCGTGGACTAATAGTCGACCGACATGTCAATATTGACATCCCCTGTTGCACTCATCACCTAGCCAATCAAAAGTTACTCGACTACTTCCACACATCAGTCGTCTTAAACTCCAATTAGTCGACTGGAAATTTCTAAACCTTAATAAAGTCACTAAATGTAAATCATGATGATGTATCTCCGATGGAATTGCTTATTTTGCCAGACCATTTTGATATGATAGTGTATGTAGAAAAAATAAATTCAACCAAATGAATTTAAATCACACATACCACGTTTCAATTTAATGTTTACAAACACATCTTCTTTAAGGGGTTTAGTAAATATATCAGCTAATTGATCACTAGAAGAAACATGCTTCAAATAAATGTCACCTTTCAAACAATGATCACGAATAAAATGATGTCTAATCTCTATGTGTTTTGTCCTACAATTTAGCGCCCCCTTACCGTAGAGTATACATCAGTACGCTCGTAGGTCATACCGATACATACCCTATAATGAGGGTGCACTACGATACGATCAATTCTATAACTCTCATGGCATCATAACATAAAGCAGTAATATCAATTTCACTAAATTTTTAAAACCAAAAGATATCCTTCATTTCATTTCTGAAAACCATAAGTGCATACTTCAGTCATAATTACACAACTGTACAATCCAAAAGAGCTAACATAAGTCCTAGGTAAGTCATCCACAAAATATCCCAAAAGCCCTCAGCTGACCGACCTGTGGGCCATGCTCCTCTCGCCGGCATGCACACAGCAGGAAAAGTCTCAAAATCCGGAGCTAAGAGTCACACTACCGCTGTCCTGAAAAATAGTCGCAATTTGGGTGAGTTTGAGAAACTCAATGAGTAACCATCATCGATGGTTCACTCAATTCATGCATTACGCAAAATTGCGTACAACACAACACAATAGCACAATCATAATCACAGTCATATAATACATCAACAGTTTCACACATTTACCTTTGACCAATTGCAATTTCACAGCACAATCATATACTGAATGCACAATGCTTTCCATTTTCATTTTAATGTTGTGACTGGGCGTCGGAATTTTTCCCATTTCTGGGCACATTACACATTACAGAAATCGCGTTTTCGGGGGTAGGAGAGCCCTCTGGGTATGCACTACTGCCCACGCGCACTAGAGATAGGAGAGCCCTCTAGGGTATGCACTAATCCCTTATCACAATATTTGAGCTTATCGCTCCGATCAAATCAAATGTGCTCTAGTCACAACTATCAATTACTGATTTCTATTCATGCCTATCATGCGGTTACATTTCACAATAACATAATTTATACAAATCACTCAAGCATATACACAGATAGTTCACACAAAGCATATAACACATCAAAGATTGAGAAACCAACTAGGTTACTCACCTCAGAACTTCCTCGCTACTGCCGGGAAGTCTCGCCTATGTCGAATGATCGACGATCTGCTCGAGCCTCTATAACAATCAGAATATTCGAATATCACTAATCGTATCAATTTCAACGTTCAATAATGCATATGTATCAAATCCGAATTTCGCGATCTCAAATTCTAATACCCAATTTCATAATCTCCAAATCAAATTTAATCCATAACTAATTAAACCATCCATTGCCTAAATCCCAAATTTAAAATCCTTAAAAATCACATTTCGAAAATTGGACTTCCTCGTCGCGACGTTTGCTCTTTCGTCGCGACGGGCACAGCCTTCCTCGTCGCGGCGTACGCGTCGCGTGCGTCGTGACGACCCCTCTCACACTCGCTCATCGCGACGTGTAATCAATTAATTAAATCACTCGTCGCGACGTGCGACTGAAATTCGCTCGTCGCGGCGTGTTCTTCGCACGTCGCGACGTGCGACCGTCCATACCCAGAAAATTTTCAGATTTTCCAACTGCTAAACACCTCAAATCTAGTTTTCTCCTTTCAAACCACTCCTAATTAATTCTATACATATCATACAACAATTCTTTAGCTCCTATTTCATCAAACAAACAATATCCCTAAAAAATCCAACCCTAAATCACCGAAAATAACTATCGTAAACCCTAACATTCCTTAAATATTCATGTTAAATCATCAATCTAACTCTATAAATCAACAAATCAAACCATAATAAACAAGAAAGAAGTAACTTACTTGATCAATAACTTCAAATCTCCAAGGAAAATCCAAATCAAAGTTTAACGACACCCACGGCTACACTAAACAAAAATCCATTTTCCAACTCTTTTCCTTACCCAAGCCAAAGAAGAAAGATCAAAGGATTGAGGAGAAAACTCAAAAGCAAGGAGAAATCACAAGGAAAATCCACGATGGAGGGAAAGAGAGAAATCAAGTTTTTCTTCAAAGGAGAAGCAAGTATCGTGGGTTTAAGAATTCAAAGGCATAGGTTTATAAACCTAAAAGAATGGTGAATTCGATATGTTAGAACTTTGATTTATGAAATTTGAGAGTCAAATTGAATTTAGGAATTTAGAATTGAAATTTTGAAAATGTGATTAGATGTTTTCTAATTTTGAGGATTTATAGGAATTTTTCTGGAATTTTCGGAGTATTAGACTCGGACCGGGAAAAATGAAGTAATGACTGATTAATTAGAATTTCGGTTCCGAAATTGATTATCCAATGGCTCAGACAGGTTAGAATTGTGATTTGAGGAATTAGGGTTTAACTATTTGAATTCGGGAGAAATTAGAATTAGAAATTAATTCGAGGTGGTTCGGATTGGACTTGTGGCAATTACATTACTTTAAATCACAATTCTCCGATTCACAAATCAAAACACACTTAACCATAATCACTAAATCACAAAATCTCTAATTTCACAAGCAGGTCAGAAATCTATCATACATGCAAGTACATACTTATGCTTGTGCAATACTGAACATTAATCAATGAACAAATACAGATACAAAATATGTATACGAAATACATATACACAAGACGGACGAGACGAACTGTATCCATCCCATCGGTGACGGGATGTTACATACTATGCAGTATAGGATTTTTACTCAAACAAATTGCACTAGTATTATCATAATAAATAGGAATAAGCAATTGATGTTTGAGCCAAAGAACTTGGGCACGTGTACTTCCAGTTGCTACATATTCATATTCAGCAGAGAAAATAGCTACACTTACTTGTTTTTTAGTAGCCCAAGATATCAAAGATGATCCTAGAAAATGAAATATGCCACTAGTACTTTTTCTATCAATCCTACAACCACCATAGTCAGCATCACTATAAGCATACAAGTCAAAAGAATCACAACTTGGATACCATAAACCATGATTAATTGTTTTGCTCAAATATCTAAAAATTCTTTTACAAGCACTCAAATGAGAAATTTTGGGACAAGCTTGAAATCTAGCAAAAAGACATGTAGCAAACATAATATCTGGTCTAGAAGCAGTTAAATATAGAAGAGATCCGATCATACCTCTATAAAGTTTTTGATCAACATCCTCTTTTTGTTCAGATTTTTCCAAGACCAAATTTGATGCCTTTAGTGTAGCTGCTACTTTGCATCCTTCCATATTGAACTTCTTTAAAAGCTCTTTGGTGTATTTGGATTGATGAATGAAGATGTCATCTTTGTATTTTTGATTTGTAGTCCAAGGAAGAATTTAAGTTCTCCCATCATGCTCATTTCGAATTCACTTTGCATTAAATCACTAAATTCTTTACACAAAGAATCATTAGTAGCACCAAAAACAATATCATCCACATATATTTGACAAACTAACATATCCTGATTAACATGCTTTATAAACAATGTGTTATCAATTTTACCTCTAATATAACCATTTTGAGTAAGAAAAGTACTTAACCTTTCATACCATGCCCTCGGTGCTTGCTTTAATCCATAAAGTGCCTTCTTGAGCTTGTATACATAATCCGGATGTTCATGATCTTCAAAGCCCGGTAGTTGTTTGACATACACTTCTTCTTGAATGTAACCATTTAGAAGCGCACTTTTGACGTCCATTTGATTTAACTTGATTCTCTTATGCGAATCAAAGGAATATAATAATCTGATTGCTTCCAAACGAGCCACTGGTGCGAATGTCTCATTATAGTCAAGTCTCTCTTCTTGATAAAATCCTTGAGCTACCAGTCTTGACTTATTTTTGACTGCTTCACTATTCTCATCATACTTTATCCTATTTACCCACTTGACTCCAATGATGGTTTTATCCTTTGGTGGAGCTACCAAATCCCACACATTATTTCTCTTGAATTGAGTTAGTTCTTCTTGCATTGCCAACATCCAATTCTCATCTTCAAGAGCCTCTTTTATATTCTTGGGTTCCACTAGAGAGATGAAAGTTGAATTGTTCATGTATTCATAAGTATTTCTCCTAGTTCTTAAACCATCATTCAAGCTTCCAATTACTTGTGAAGTGAATCACAAGTTAGTACAATGATAATCAAACACACAAGAAGGGGGGTTGAATTCAGATTTAAACCCTTCTTTTGAACAAAACTTGTTCAATTCAGATTTACTATAACTTTCGTTCGTAAATGAATTTCTAATATCTTGTGTAAGTAAGAAATAAAAATTCGCAGTAACGTAATAATGAGAGAGTTAAGAGAGTTTGACACAGTAATTTTATACTGGTTCACCCCAAACCGTGGGCTACGTCCAATCCTCAGAAAACCTTCTGAGATTTCACTGTCTCTCGAACGTTTACAAGTATTCTTTCTGTAGCGCCCCCTTACCATAGGGTATCCATCGGAACGCCCGTAGGTCATTCCGATAAATATCCTACGACAAGAGACCACTACTGACAACAACCACTACACTCCTCATGGCATCACAATCATAAAACAGTAATAAGAAATTGACTATTTTTTTAAACCCAATTGGATTCCATTTCATTCACTTAAAACTCAGTAATTTACAACTGTCAGTACTTTTTAATTTACACATGATCCAAA